>CAVNYN010213194.1:0-43087 GCA_963692815.1 Nyctanthes arbor-tristis
TCTTGATAGCTATAGATATTGGCGATATGTGAAACAATACTCCTTGATATTACCAAATTTTAGTTAGTTGCACATGACATATCAACAAGAATTATTTGTTATGGGCCATTGATGCTATAGTACATCTGATCTCAAGTGACTTGGATAAAATAATAAAAGAAGGAAACACATTGAACGATAGTGTAAAAACAATTAGTTTCCTTCATTATCATCACCACGATAACTTGAAGTTGAGTACCTGACCGTCAAAGATCCACATGATATATGAAAAATCATGAGTTACACTTCATTGGTTTCATTGCATTGTCTGAAGCAAATGCAACATTTCACCTTGAACCATGGGTGAAGAATGGAAAAACTTATGAGCAAAGCTCGAACAGTTGATGCATAAAAGCATCTAATAATGATAACTCATCTAAAAGCTAGTATGAAAACGCATTTAGCACATAAATGTCGTATCGTAAAATACTTCATGGATCTTTAACCAGTAGTCAATAAAAAGGGAAAAAGGAAAGTGGAGACTAATTTCCTTGATTATGATGGTCAAGTAGTGACTCTCTTTGATGTTTCTGATTTCTTTGCCGATTCAAAAGGGAATATTGTAACCTGATTGGTGATTAATTAAAATAAATTATACTAGTTGATAGTGCAACTATACATACCATTATTCAAGACAAAGTACTTCCTGAATTAACATTAGCTGAAAATAATGTTAATACATCACGTAAATCGAACATCATTAAAAGCTCCAGGAGAGCTTGTATTATTTTGACAAATAATACTAAATTGTTTATGCAAATTCAAGAGAAATTTGCTAATTTTTAAAGGTATCCAATGGATACTACATTGAAATAATGCAAAGAGATAATAACATTTTTGCATAAACTCCTTTGTATCTAGCTGAAAGCAGATAAAGGAAAAATTTTCAACACTACCGTATGGAATGTATTATACATTCACAAAAGCAATTGAGACAAACCATGTCATGAACCTGAAGTTCATTGACCGAAAGAGCTTTATAACTGGGCATGATAGATTTGGGCATATATAAGCAACTATGATGAGTCAGATAATTTATATGGGAACAATCTAAAGAACCAAAAGATTCTTTTAGCAAATAATTTCCCATGTGGCAAGTTAGTCTTTAAGCCTTCCAGTATGAAGGTTAAGATTGAATCTCCAATTTTCTTGGAAAGAATTCATGGAGATATATATTGATGTACCAACTATGTGGATCATTTATTAATTTATGGTATTGATTGATGCCTTTATTAGATGGTCCTATGTTTGCTTGCTTTCTACTTGAAATGCAACGTTTGCTAAACTACTTGCTCATAGAATAAAAATACTAAAAAGCCCAATTCCTTAATCAAGAAAATTCGTCTTGATAATTCTGGTGAGTTTTGCTCTCAAGTATTCGACGATTATTGCATGACATTCGGAATTGAGATTGAATATTTAGTTGCTCATGTCCACACTCAGAATATTTTAGCATAACTGTTTATAAATGTCTTTAATTAATTGCTAGACTATTGTCTATAAAAACAAAGCTTTCAACTTTTGTTTGGGATCATGCAATATTACATGTTGTAGTGATGGTTCGTATAAATCATCCATCATCAGTATTCTCCCTTGCGACATGTCTTTGGTTGAGAATCTGATGTCTCTTGCTTAAAAAGTTTTGGCTGTATTGTTCAAATATATTACTTGTTATAATGGACCAGAAATTCAATATTATAGAAATTTTATTATTTGGCATGACCAGTTAGACCATCCATGTTTATTGATGATAAGAACTATCGAGAATCATGCTAAGAACTATCGAGAATCATGCTAAGAATAGAAGCATCTTCCATTTAAAAGAATTCTCGTGTGCTGCAAGTTCTCAAGCAATTTGATTATTAATAATCATTAGCTATTTGGAACTGAGTTCCAAATATATCTGGAAAATATTCAGGGTGAACCGTGTTGGTCCACTCACCCTCCATGTGGACTTTCTAAATATTTTATAAAGTTAGATCCACTAGGGGTCACATGTCAAACTCGTAACCAGAAGTTTCCAAGAATATTTGCTCAATTGATTGATTAGGAGCACAACTTCCTGACATTGAAATGAAAACATGAGTATCTTGTCAGTGAATTTTATCCCAAAGGTCATTAATTATTCATATATTGTTTGGGATATTAATTGCCTATGTTAGCAAAATAATCTTATACGCCTCAAGTTATATCTTGTCAGTGAATTTTATCCCAAAGGTCATTAATTATTCATATATTGTTTGGGATATTAATTGCCTATGTTAGCAAAATAATCTTATACGCCTCAAGTTATATCTTGTCAGTGAATTTTATCCCAAAGGTCATTAATTATTCATATATTGTTTGGGATATTAATTGCCTATGTTAGCAAAATAATCTTATACGCCTCAAGTTATATCTTGTCAGTGAATTTTATCCCAAAGGTCATTAATTATTCATATATTGTTTGGGATATTAATTGCCTATGTTAGCAAAATAATCTTATACGCCTCAAGTTATATCTTGTCAGTGAATTTTATCCCAAAGGTCATTAATTATTCATATATTGTTTGGGATATTAATTGCCTATGTTAGCAAAATAATCTTATACGCCTCAAGTTATATCTTGTCAGTGAATTTTATCCCAAAGGTCATTAATTATTCATATATTGTTTGGGATATTAATTGCCTATGTTAGCAAAATAATCTTATACGCCTCAAGTTATATCTTGTCAGTGAATTTTATCCCAAAGGTCATTAATTATTCATATATTGTTTGGGATATTAATTGCCTATGTTAGCAAAATAATCTTATACGCCTCAAGTTATATCTTGTCAGTGAATTTTATCCCAAAGGTCATTAATTATTCATATATTGTTTGGGATATTAATTGCCTATGTTAGCAAAATAATCTTATACGCCTCAAGTTATTTGCTACACCATTACTTGAGAACAAATCATTTGTATTTAAGTGATATTGATCTTCCACTTATAGCAATATTATTATGCCAATAAAGTATATGAACCCCCTATACTTGGCTTAAAGTCAGAAGTTTCCATCTAAAGTTAATTAGTGTGATATGTATAGTCACATCACCACAAAAGTTAAGATAGATATTCTTGTAATGCTGAGAATATATGATAGATTTGAATCCTTATTTATATGTTTCATATATCTATGCTGGATGATATATTGTATCATGTGTTTCTGACTATTTCTTACATTAAATAGTCTTCTCAGCATTATGGGGAGGAATTGATATTTGGTAACAAATATATGAAATTCGTAATTGTAATCCTCGCATGTATAATGCAAACTTGAAATTTGTAAGATAGTATGCATTTCAGATTATTGACTGCATAGTTACCAATAGATATACCAATTTAAATGCTCCAACTTAGATTGATATAAAATCCTATAAGATGATTTGAGACATGTCTGAAGCATGACGTGGTCGATTCTAAAATAAACATCTATGAAAAGTAATATGGAGCAGATACTTGTGATGGTCTTTTTGAGGTATGTGTACAGACATAACTAACTAAAAAGTGTTTGAAGAGGCTCAGGTACCAGAAATTACTGGAATAAAGAGATCTCGATAAATTATGCCTATATTGAGATCAGATAGAATAAACAAGAAATAATAGTCGACTACACATGCTCATGAACTCAATAAATAGCGAGGATGATCAATCAATTTCATCAAAATTGTTGACATGGAATATTGGCCAAGATAAAAAGACAATCATGCAAATTGTTACAATGTCAATAATATAACGATCAATTGTTATGCTAAAAGAGCAGTATATATGTGGTTGGTATTATTGACACCTGAAGTTTCGTTCGACTGGCAATATATGAAAATATATCATTAGATTTGGTATGCTTGAATGAAGCATATAAAGAACTTAAAGTTTTTGTATCCATTGCCAGTTAATATGAGAGAGATACGCGTTGTACTCTTTTTTTTTTACTAAGGTTTTGTTCCAGTGGGTTTTCCTAACAATGTTTTTAATGAGACAACATTAATGACGTATCCAAAGAATAACGTACTATTTTTCCTTCACTTGGATTTTTTTCCCACAGGGTTTTTTCTTTGTAAGGTTTTAACGAGGCATATTCTTTATATGATAAATATATATGACATATATGATAATGACCTTCAGTATAAAACTCCTCAAAAGTTGATACTCTGCCTGAAGTAGAATATATTTCAAAGTAATGAAGATATTGAAGAGATATGGATGGTTAAACACGAGAACACCATTGTTGGCTGCAGCTGTGCTGTTTTTCCTTCGATCAGTTTTTGTCCCATTGAGTTTCTAGCAAGGTTTTAATGTGGCAGCACTTGGTCACTCCAAAGTTGATCAGAACTAATTGTATTAATTCTTTTCTCCTTAGTTTGGTAGATTTTTCCTACTGGGTTTTTCCCGAACGAGGTTTTTGATGAGACAATTGTTGTATAGAATAGTCATTCAAATGGGAGTGTTGTCAATAAATTAATTAGAATGTTAATGAGTATACAACCCCTCAAACCCTAGCTATACATTAGTTTTTTTAGCCGCCACTCTAACTTACTAGACTTTTGCTCCAAGTCTTTTTTAGGCAATATACTTGTACATCTATAAATAGACATCCTGTGCTGTGAATGAGAAATACAATTCATGAGTTTTCTCTTTAATTTTTCTCTCTATTTTTCTATTCTTTCCTTCTAGTTTATAACAATTTTCCATTTATTACGCATAAAGGAAGAAGTATTGTAATTACATATTATCGTAGTTGTCAAACTAACTTTCAAGAATTAATATAAAAAATTAACAACGGCTAGTCTTTTTAGCCAGCACTTTAAGTTACTTGACTTGTGCTCTAAAGTCTTTCTTAGGCAACATACTTGTACGTATATAAATAAACATCTTGTGCTGTGAATGAGAAATACAATTCATGAGTTTTATCTCTAACCCATCTCTCTATTTTTCTATTATTTCCTTCTAGTTTATAACAATTTTCCATTTATTACGAATAAGGGAAGAAGTATTGTAATTACATATTATCGTGTTGTCAAACTAACTTTCAAGAATTAATATAAAAAATTAACAACGGCTGGTATTGACATAGGTACTATGAATATCATGACAGAATGACTGGGAAATAAACCGAAGATAAAAATGGATAAATCAATCAAAGTTGATCTCGGTAAGAACAAGAGAGTTACAAAATGAAAGAGAAAAGTGGCTATTTCTAGATTTGACGATTGCTAGAATTGCATGTATTTTAAGGCTACTCATAAACTACTTTGAAAATTTACAATTGTTAAAAGCTTTTAGCTCGAAAATTATAAATTGAGTGCTTATTAAAATTCTGAAGGATTATATAAAATTTAGAGACAATGTTAAAATTAGGGAACATTATATATTTTTTTAATGCAAATGGGGGAATTTCATAGAGCGGTATATTTTTTTAATGCAAATGGGGTACTCTTACCACTTGAGTTATTTCTCTTGGTTTAAAATTCGGGGAAAAAAATTTTAATCTAACATACAGTTATCATTTTTCATTTACATAACACGTGCGATACATGTACTTATTACTAGAATTCTCACACATGAGTTGCACGGGAAGAACAACAGCGATAAGAAATTTCTAATGGTATTATTAGATAAAAATTGCTGCAGTAAGTTACATACACGATGGGTATATAAAAGAACATACATGAGTATATATATTAGATTATGCATCTAAAATTTTTTTCCACAAATATCATACACTTTAATTATATATTAGATTATGCATCTAAAAATTTTTTCCACAAATATTTTACATTTTAATTAGATTCATCACATGTAAGCGATATATTAAATCCCTGATTCCAGTAAAGATATTTTCCTTCTTCTTTTTTTTTTTTTTTTTTTTTTTTGGTATTCAAACGGTATAAAAAAAACTTAACTCAATAATTATTAGTACAATAATTTTTCATATCTTCCCGATAACGCCCTTGACAGAATTCTTTTTGCATCTTCACCATGAAAACACATTGAAACCAAAAATTATAGATTGTTGGTGAAGGTGGTGAATAGAATATCAATAGGCACTACCACTATTTATGCGTAAAAATCATAATGGATGATGAACCGGAGCTGATGTGTGGTAATTTTATTGACTTTTTAAGAATATAAGATACTTCACAACAGATCATGTCAAAATAAAAATTTTGAAATAATAATTTATATATCCAAATCCAGAAAGCTTACATACATTGACAATTTGATGGGAGGTTAAATGAAAGTAACATTAGAATTGACATTAGATATACCATCATTAACAATAAATTCCTACTTAATAATTAACAAATTCAACCTCCCCCACAAACATCTTACAATGTATTTGGCAAGTTTGCCACACGACATCATTTAATTGGTTTCACTTTTTTCAAAAAGTCAAAAAGTGAAAGTCAAATCGCAATTGTTGACTTTTTACACAAAACAACCAATAAAATAATGTCACGTCGCAGATTATAATTCAAATTATAATCTAGATGATTGCCAAATACATTGTTAGTTTCAATAATGGCAACTCACTTTTAAAAGAACACTAAAACTATAAACAAATTTTGCCAACGAGGCCATATCCCAATTAGTTAGGGGGCTAAGGTTGATTCCTTAGACGTAGAGGTCTCAGGTTCGATTCCCCCCATGTAGAATTTGTCTATATTTATTTATAGTTTGTTGTCTCCTGTATAGGAGTTTGTATTACTGATTTATTGTAGTATTATTAAGTTCTGTGCACTGTATTTCAATAGAATTTATACACATATGTACGTGTCCTGCTATAATACAGATTGTAATTGTACTTCAAAAAAAAAACTATAAACAAATTTCGGAAAGAAAAATTTCTAACCAAAAGACCAAAAACAGTGTGAATTAATTAAACCAAAAGACTTAACAAAAATAAGAAATCAAGCCAGGTGAAGATCAAGAAATCAAAAGGAAAAAAGTTACGGCTTATATTTAAAAAAAATGCAGGAGCTCATCAAGGGAACACGGAGTGCAGAAGACTGTTCCAAGCTGTTGCCATCATCTCGTCCTCCACCTTCTAAAAACCTAAGATCCATAGAATAATTAATAAATCTCCCAATTCAACCAAAACATATAATTACACTACCTCCCATCCCCGTCCTCTGTCGGTGGACAAAGAATACAATAGATTCCCTCCCATCCCCGTCCTCTGTAGGTGGACAAAGAATACAATAGATTCAAGTTCGAGATATATATATATATAAAAGATTGTCGGACATATTTCCAACAAAGTGTATATATAATTTTTCTTTAAAAAAAATGGAGAGTGTTAGTTCATCCATAGAAAAGAAGTAACAAAAAAGAGAGAGAGACTGTAATTATACCTTATTATTGCTTTTGACATGAGATTCTATGAAGTCTTGTGAGTAAATAAATATATAAATGAAAAAGTACTCACTATAAATAGGATACCATAGAGGATAGAGATTGCAGTGCAACTGCACGAAGATTTCGCTCTCTCTTATCTTCTCCCTCCTCTTGAGCCAATACAGATTTTTGGAATAAAACCCTCTAGGTTAATCATATAAGTTCCATACTTCTGAAACAAACACCAAGTAAAATAAGTCATAAAGTTTCTACAAAGAGAAGTATTGCAAGAATTGGAACTGGATTGCAAGATGAACCTCACAGGCTACAACAATGAATAAAATCAGAAGATCCCATCTAGTGACTCAAAGAAACACTATCTAAAATACAACATAGAATAATCTCTCTATATTTCATAATAATATTAAGTAGCCAACATCGAGAAATTTTCATTGATCTTACAAAATTTCAATATAATCATATGTCCAAACTCATAGAAACACTATTGCATTTCATTTTTCAACGATCTCTAAATTCCATGTACAGAGTCAGCCTCTTTGGTACCTTATAGGCTATTGAAATTGGAGAAAACAATGTTGAACAACTAAGCAACCAATACTACAAACTCGAGCTCTGCCAAGAAGCAATAGACGGTGAAAAATAAATGAAGAGAACCTTCTTGCCTTTCGCCAACCAAATTACTAATATCCTCATTCTATTATTATAATAACACTACACTATAAAGTATTCAAATCAACTGCCCAGTTTAAAATACCATTAGAATATCATGCAATCAATTATGATTTTGCAAACATATATTATGATTCTGCAAACATTTAGCAATTACGTAGATCCAACATTCAATTCTCGAGAATAAGAGTGATGACCAATTTAGGACAGTGGATTTGTCTTAGAATTGAATTATTTCGGAACCCAATTTCAAAGTGGTTGCCGAGATATCCTCGAATCAAAATAAGACCAAAATTAAGAGGACTTACATTTTAAAATTAATAGAACCATAGAGCGCAAATAGGTGCCGTATACAAATTAGATGCCTCCATAGTCGGCTACACAGTAGAAATCATCAACTGCCACACATAGAGAAAATTAACTAATAAAAGGATTATTGGAATCAAAGAAATGCAAAAGCAAAGCATAATTATTGAATATTTATCAACATCATCAGCTACGCAGTAGAAGTCATCATGTACATGGCCGTGGATTTTTGTTAAATCCTCAATTAGGGCTTCATAGCATATCTTATCGGGAGAAGAAGATGAACAGGCAGTACCCGACGGGAAGATCGTTAAGTCAGAGAGTAAAGGATTCAAAGATTACTAAGCCACAATTGAAATTGTGATTTGAAGACAGCATTAAAACCTTACAGAAGAACTCTAATTGAATGGAAATAATAAGAGAGAAAAGAGGGATGAAATCAAATCTTCGAAAAAATATTCTTGATTTTGCGTGATCAGATCCGTAACAAGAATCGTATTGAATATCAAACAAGAAATAAAATAATTAAGGAAAAATATATAAAAGAAATATCGTCTCCCATATCATCCACGATTCAAAAAAGTAGTGAAGCTGATCCAATCAATTATCGCTCACAATCTGTTAAAGAGGAGAGACAAATGGGCGGTCAAGGAGATAATTGAGAAAAGTTAAAGAAAATAAGTACAAAAGTAGGAAAACAATTTTTAAAAAATTAAATGTTGGTCCACTAGTGACGTGATCAATGACATCATCAGTATTCTTAAAATGTCAAAACCAGTGGTCGGAAATTACAACACCAGACAAAATTTTCTTATTATTAATAATATATAGATTATTAATTTTGTTATTTTTCATTATTAGTTATTTAAAAATAAATACATAAGTTAGAAAATGGAAAGTCATTAGTCATTATTTAGTATTCTTAATTAGTTCAAACTTAATAATACACGAAATTAAGAAAATGAGTAAAAAAACAAACATAGTGAAAGTGTAATAGAAAGCAAACCCATATTATTTATAATAATTGAGTTATTCATATTGATAAATTAGTTACGTAAAACTAGTATGAATTTGTATTTCGTCAAATGTAAACAAAAAGAGAAGAAAAAATGAAGTAACTATTATTTATTTAATTTAATTTAATTTAATTATTTCACATTAGTCAACAATTTACCACCACTCAAGTAAAGGCATGAAATGAATGTGAGAAACAAGATTAATTGTTGGTTATTGGAATGAATGTGAGAAACTTAATTAATTTGTTGGTTATTGATATTATATTAATGCATAATTTATTTTAGAATTGTCAAGATAAATTTGAAATGCTGGAATCGTTACTGGAGAAATTTTTTCTTTTCTTGTAAACACAATTCCACTGAAGTGCAGTGTATGACATTGCTCCAAATTTTCGTGCACATATTATAAACTAGTATTAGAAAAAAGAATGAAAAAAGAGTCACATACAAATGAAATAAAAACAAAAATAAACCTGGTATAAGTAATGATTATTATTATTATAATAAATAAAGAAAAGTAATTGACATTAGTTAATAGTTAACGGTTAGTGCCTAACATCTATCTATATATAATAAGAATAAGGTCTACCTTTGAGATTTTCCCGCCTAAACTGCCTTTGAGATTATAACATATATAACATATATAATGTGGCTAAAGGTCACTGGCACCTAATATATATATATATATATTCATTAATCAAGGAAAGATATTCTTTAACCAATTTATGCAAATTTGAAATTATAGTGCAATAGTGAATTAAATTTGAATTGATTAAATAGAAATTAATTACCCCTCTATTTGCCCTCCCATTAGATGTGTCGATATTGGTTCTCGAGGACTCAAATGTAATCGAGAGGTTTTGTAAGAGTATTGTCTAATTTATTTTTTGGATGAAATATACATGACGCCAAAAGAAATGGGGCAACATTATTTGGAGCAACATCATTGAGAAATAGGTGAAACATTATTTCTATTTCAAGCTACCTAAGGATATTGGAACAAAAAACTCATCACTCATTGGATAAGTTGGCTTTAAAGACTACCATCCTCAAATTAGAATGTATGAGATAGATTTCAAGTCACTTGATCGTAATAATTGAACCTTTTTAAAAAATCAACTTCATTAATATGTATAATTATATTTTCATAATATTTGCCCCCAATGGCTAACTGTTGTATTTTATATTTATTTTTGTTTGTTGAAAGATTATTTGCACATTTTATTATTTCAAGTATTCATATCTAATTGTTAAGACAATGTACGGTGCATTGGTACTTTGCTACTATGTTCATCTTTTATGAAAATCTGATGGTAACCAACCACTCAAAATTTTAAATGATACTGTAAATTTCAATAGTATTATTATATTTTTATGTATGATAACAAGATTCAACTGACTGTATTAATAATTTATTAAATTATTGTATAATCTTCATTGATATTTATTATTACTTTTAGACTTTCCATGCAACGCACGAGTAAGGATTCTAATTTTATATTAATTTAGTGGGATTGTTAAAAGAAGTTAAGTGAGTCTCAAATACTCTAAATGACAGAAAATGAATGGGCGAAGTACTGAGTGTTGGGTACTCATGAAGTACTAGAAGTTTTTCCAATTTGAAATTTTAAGTTATTTATGAAACTTCTTCTATTTTCAAGACCAAAAGCAAGAATACAATTATTATTTTTTTTTTTTGGTGAAATTATTACAAGGTACAATCAATTTACACAATAAGTAGTACAACAACGTACAAAATCATAATCCAATGAGGCTCAACACAAGGTAGTAAAATGAACTAACATAAGTGCTGAAAAACCTCACACAACTCATAGCACTGAAAATAAATGTGATACCTTAAGGATCCTAACGCTGCGACCCAGTGGCGGATCTAGACATTTCAAGTAATGATGCGAGTAATCTATATATACATATATATATATATATATATATATTAATCAATAGTTTGTCTGGCTTAATTTGATTGTGGGATCAATTAAAAATAATTTTCCCGCTCATTATATGGCTCCTTTAAAAATCAATTGATGATGTCATTATTCTATTATTATTATATTTTTTTTATTGTTATATTTTTCCTTTTAATTAATTAATTTAATATTTTTATTTTGAAACTCTATCTAATTATTAATTTGATATTTTTATTTCAGAACTCTATTTACACATTACATTTAATATTTTTATTTTGGGACTTTATCGATATATTAATTTAATATTTTTATTTCAGAACTCTATCTGCATATTACATTTTAATCATTTACTATTGTATAATTTCATAATTTTATATTCTCCTAATATATTATATTTTACTTTCTCAGTATAATATGTTCATAAAAGGCACGAGTGTTAAACATAGTACTCCGTAAATTTACGGGGTATATATATAATAATCAATAGTTTGTCTGGCTAAATTTGATTGTGGGCTCAATTAAAAATGATTTTCCCGCTCATTGTCTAGCTCCTTTAAAAAACCAATTAATGATGTCATTATTCTAGTATTATTATATTTTTCTTTATTGTTATATTTTTCCTTTTAATCAATTAATTTAATATTTTTATTTCAGAACTTTATCTACATATTACATTTTAATCATTTACTATTGTATAATTTCATGATTTTATGTTCTCCTAATATATTATATTTTACTTTCTCAACATAATATGTCCATGAAAAGTATGAGTGCTAAACATAGTAATCTGTAAATGTACAGTTGTGAAACTAATATAGATTATACTATCGGGTTTTATTACCTTTAAAGGAAATAAAAAATAAGAATTAATAAAAAATTATTGGTTCATTTATTATATTTTTTCTTATTGTTATGTTTTTCCTTTTAATCAATTAATTTAATATTTTTATTTTGGGACTCTATCTACATATTAATTTAATATTTTTTTCAAAACTCTATCTACATATTACATTTAATATTTTTATTTTGAAATTCTATCTATATATTAATTTAATATTTTTATTTCAGAACTCTTTCTACATATTACATTTTAATCAATTTTACTATGTCCGATTGTATAATTTCATGATTTTACGTTCTCCTAAAATATTATATTTTACTTTCTCAGCATAATATATCCATGAAACGGACGAGTGTTAAACATAGTAGTCCGTAAATATACGGGTGTGAAACTAATATAAATTATACTATCGGGTTTTATTACTTTTAAAGGAAATAAAAAAATAAGTATTAATAAAAAAAATTAGCGGTTCATTTATTATACTTTTTTTATTGTTATATTTTTCCTTTTAATCATTTAATTTAATATATATATAATGACAGTTTGTCTAGCTCAATTGCAATTTCATCTGGCACAATTAGAAAATATTTCCCACCTAAAGCTCTATCTAACACCATTTCTTATAATTTCATACAACAACGGATGTTGCTTTTAATAAAAAAATTATTACGTACATGTTAAGAGTAACATGCTTTTAAACTATTATGTCAACTCTTTTATTTGTTAACAATTGTCATTTATATATTACTATTCTAGTGTATTTTCACTTAAATAAAAAATATTATTATTAACTACATATATACTTAAAGGTTAATTATATTGACACTATTTTTTTATAAATCTCACCAAATTTTCAAATATACTAAAATGGTTAAAATTAAAATGACACAATTAATAATCTCATTCTTAATAATTATAAATGTTTCTCCCCTCCTATCTTCTTTCCCGTACGTGCACCAGAAAAACCATAATCAATCTATTTTAATTTTTATAATAAAAAGTTATAAAAATCAAAAATAAAAATTTCCTTTATTTTGTACAAAAATAAATTACCACAAGCTATTACCCTAATTAATAAGTCAGTATTTCTACAACGTTTTAAGTCATTTTGTCCACAGCGTTTCTAAATTCATAAACCTACGAAATTGGATTTATAGAAGAAATAAAAAATCAATTAATTAATATTATAATTTCACACGAAAAGTAGAATGGACAAATTACATTCTTCGATCCATTTGGATTCCTGAATAAACATAAATATAAATATTTTTCTTTCTCTTTTATTAGAATATTAATTAACTTCCTCTAATATTGATTAGCCTAATTGAGAAGAAGAACATTATTTTTTATTGCTATCTTTAAGTTTATCTTCTCGAGATTCAAAAAGTCTTACAAAAATAACGCTTTGCTTTTTGTCGATAGTTACGAAATGAATAAATTGTAGTGTGTAAAACTTTTATCCCTTTAAATAAAAATAGTCGTAATTATTAACAATTATGGCGGGAAATATTAAGAAAAATTACAATTATAATTTTCAATTAATCTAAACTAACGATATATATGTTTAATTAATTAAATATTCAGTTTAATTAAGATAAAAATAAAAGTTCTAAAAAGAAACTTATTATCCGATGAACATGGATTATAAACTAAGTTCCTCATTCATATTTATTTCTTTTGCTTTATTATTATTTGACCAACACGGGTTATCATTTAAGTTTTTTATTCATATTAATTAATTTTCATTGTTTTATCAATTATAAACTACAAATATTTTAATGATATAGACAATTATCTATCATTGTATAATCAAATCTATCCATAATTTAAACAATTAAATAACGATAAATATGTGTTAATTGTGAAATTAAATAGTGAATCTTATTTCAAAAAATTGGATGAATAGGGTAAAAGAGAATAAAAATATAAAAAAATTGAAAAAATGAAAAATACCACATGAGGTACCGCAATAGGAAATAAAATATCGAAAAAGACTTTATTAATAGACTTTTTAGCGGGACCGCAGACTAATTTGCTTATATATATGCACTACTTTTTTAATGATTATATTTCTTATTTGTTAGACTAAAATAACAACGTAGTATTATATATGAGCATTTATATAAAATAAATGAAATTTCACCTAATTAAAAACGTATGTGAGGAAACATAGTATTATTTTGTTAAAATAGTATGTCGGGAGGGGTACTTTTCTATTGGTATAAAAATTTTTATGTGAATGAGTATCGAGTGAATACGAGTATGTACATACTCATACATATTACTAGACTGTTAACTAATAATATTGAATAAGTTAGATGACATAAAGGTAAAATATAGTAAAACATTAATCGAGTACATAAACATGTAACTATTAATATATTATTAATAAGATATTAATTTAGCGTGTCAAATACTAAAATAAAATTGTATATATACTGCTTTTGTTATGGAAATCTAATGGCACTTATTAGTTCAATATTTTATTGTACATTATTACTGATTTTTTTTAGAATTATTCTTACCCTACAACGCACATGTGAGATGCTAGACTCATAGTTGCTATAATTGATTGTGATTCGATCATTTGATCGCTAATTATTACCATCTCACGTAGGTAGGACATGTGAACTTGAACGACGTGCTTGTACAGGACTTAAAATTATTCCGATCTCAGTTATGCAACCAAATTTATGCTCACTCAGACATTTTACTACAAATATCCAGTGCTGATTTGTGATTCGCATATTAGTTCGTAATTCTACGCAATGTAACTGGTATAATGTACTTTATTTATGACATGAGGTTTCAAAAACAAAATTACACGTCAATTTTGATACGAATATACACTATAACTCTAACGATTGTCATTATAAAATTATATTACCTTTTTAAGGATTTCATCTGTAATTTGCTAGACTAAAATAACAATGTGATATAATGGGTGTTTGCACAATATAATACGAAGCCTCATACAGTTAAAAGGGCATGTTGGGAAATGAGGTATTACCTAGTTAAAAGCGGTATGACTAAAGTATTTTTTATATGAGTATGAAAATTTTTATTTAAATGGGTATCGATTGAATACGGTATGCACATGCCTGATATATTTTATTAGCCTTTTAATTAATAATAGTAAATATTGAATACGGTATGCACATGCCTGATATATTTTATTAGACTTTTAATTAATAATATTAAATAAGTTAGGTAATTTAAAAATAAAATGTAGTAAATCATTAATCGAGCACAAAAAGAGTGATTATTAATATGTTATTAATGAAACATTAATTTAACCCGTTAAATACTAAATTAAAATTATCTATTTACTGATTTTGTTATACAAATTTGATGGCACGTATCTGTGCAACGCATCCGTGAGACTTTTTTTTATTCCACCATTGGTAATGACATTGGTGTTGTATGATATTTTTTTGGTATCTTGGCATCCCTTTTTTAAGAGACTTTGTTTGTTGTATTTAGTGATAGTTATATTTTATTTTCATTTTCAACTTTTCATCTAAGGTATGCACACGTACAATATAAAATATGATACTATTTTCTTTTACAATGCTACAATGAAATCATGCATAAATACATATTTGAATAAAATGAATTGTGCCATGTGAATATTTTTTTATATTTTTCTATATGAGCTCAATCCAATTGACTATATTATTTTTTAATATTCTTGCTGGCTCTCTCCACAATCTAAATTATGCTATCAAAATTTATTGTCAAGGTAAATTATATGAATATCTTTTATTTTATCAATTATTCGAGATACTTTTTTGTTTCCATTCTCACTAAGGAATCCAAAATACTTTTTTGTTTCCGTTGTCACTAAGGAAAAAAGAAGCAAAAATTATGACAACATTAATCAGTATCAAATGTCACTGAATTTTTACTTTACTTACAATGGATAAATGATATTTAACTGTCAATAATTAGATCAAGAACTTTAATTTAATAGGAATTACATCTCTCTACTTTAATTATCAACAATAATATGACTAAAGTTATATACGTAATTATAAGAATGTCACTTTTTAATGCTATATTATTACCTTATTATCATCAAATTATAATATCAAATAATAAGAAAATGATTACTCTAAATGACATATTTTACCAAAAAGGAAAAGTAGAAGAATAATTTTAGGGTTCAATATACGATCTGTTATGTATTATAAAGTGGTCGTCTAATATTGGAGATACATTTCTCATATAAAACAATGATGCAACAAAATTAATTACCCGAAATGCCACTATACTTGTGAAAAATTATCTCGCATGCCATTGTACTTTAAATTCATCATATATGCCACTGAACTTGTGAAAATATTATCTAATTTGCCACTCCGTCGATATTCGGTTAAAAAACTAAAGGCCAAGATGCCACGTGGTAAATTCCGTTAGGCATGTCATCAAGTCCGTTACATTTTTAACTGGTTGTTTAAGGAGTGGCAAATGGGATAACACTTTCACAAGTTCAGTGGCATATGAGGTGAGTTTTAAAGTACAATAGCATGCAAGATAACTTTTTAAAAGTATAGTGACATTTTGGGTACTTAACTCTATATCTTGACATATAATTTTAACTAAATTTTTACTTATTGCCATGCATCGTAGAGATGATCATGCTATCATTTTATCATATTATAACAGCAACTTCCACTAAAAATCTTTACGAATCTGAATTTTTGAATGATATACGATACTCTAAAATTTTCAACCATAAGTTGAAGTTAAATATCAGTATTCCTGGTAGTTACAGAATTTTTATCATTCGACTATATTGTGCAGTGACACAAGACTTATAATTTCAAGACCTGGAGATCGCATCATTTAGGAAAAAATTCTATTCGGATCAGATGCAGGTGACAAATTCTTTATTATAAGAAAAACTCTGATACCATTTGATCCAAGACTTCCTTTTACAATACAAACAATATTTATAAATTTGTCATAGCTTTTATATTCTTTTATGACATCAAGTATCTAAATTTTTATTAAACTACTTTTGATGTATGACTTTTCACTAGACTCTACCCGTGCATCACACATGTGAAAAATCTAATAACGATAAAAATGGAAGTTGACGTCGACAATTATCGACAACTGAACTTAAAAAAACATAATTTATAAAACAAAAAGATTTTTACATCAAACATTATTGTAAGTTTTCTTTCTTTCTTTCTTCTTTTTTTCCCCTCCATTTTTAAGAAACATTATTGTAAGGTTTTGTGTTTAACAAAAGCAACATTTAGACTTTCTAGATTGTCACTTACTTCACCAATGCTTCAGAAACTAAATTTGTGCCTATTCTCACTAAGAAATTTCTCTATGACTAAATAAAAAAGAGAAATTATTAGAATTCAAAGAATTAATATGTTAGTTCAAACCAAATCATTAGAATCATTGTATAACATCAATTTCTTGAATCATTTGTAACTTAATAACTAAACAGCAGAACCAGTAAATAAAAAAAAACAGAGAGACATGAACTAGTGACTGATGAAATAATTAATAAGATAGTGATTATTACTTTTAAAATTAAAAGAAAAACATTAAATAATAAACTTCATTTAATGTAATAGGTAAGCTCAAAATTTAGCATCAAACTCTTCTCATTCAATTGTCAAAAAGGAACAAAAGAAAAAAGAAATATTACTTGAAACTGGGTCCGATCTATTACTTGAAACAAAGAACATGAAAATTCATTTTTATTACTTTGTTCTTACTAAGAAAATTTGGAGGAATTGTTGCAGTCTTGCCTATTTAGCCATTGTATAATAATTTGAGAATACTATTTTTCTCCTTGGACAGGTAAGAGATGTGGTTTTGGCTCTAGAATTTTGACAACAAAAGAGGAAAAGTTAGTGAAAGTGAAGAATTACAACTTTGCCCTCAAGTCTTCATTTACTTTGGATAAAAGAATATGTGTGGGGGCAAAGATGGTAATTCATTGTTTTAATATATTATGATTCTAGATTTTTTTTGTGGGGGCCATTGACCCCAATGCCCCAACTTTGTATCCACCCCTGCTGCAGCCATACCAATCTGCCGGGAATTGTGCAACTTGAACAAAAAGATAAAAAAAATTTTAACAAAATTGACACATGACAGCGTTATATTTTTTAACACATCACATCACTTTTCAATAAATGGTTATCACATGAGCTACATGTCCATTTTATCTAACCTAGTTCTTTACCAATGTATTGCACGGGCTTAATTCTGTGACAATATATAATGAATACTATAAAAATTGTAGTATGTATAAGTGAATTTAAATAATTATTGATTAAACACATCATTTTAAATCGGAGATATTATTTTTTCTTTTTTATTTAGGTGTTTCAAATTTTGAACCACTTTTTTATAATTTGTCGTGTTATTTGTTGGCTTTATACATGTAACTTATTTCTGATTCGAGCAAGATATGCTTAATGACATAAAAGGGGAAATTCTTTGGTTTTTTCCCCTTTATATATTTTCTTTAATTTCTAATTTACTTTTAATCTATTAAAATGCAATATAAATTAGACCAAAAAACTACAAAACATATACTTTTTTTCTATGTTGCATAATTTAAACAAATATGACCTGCGTCGAGTTAAATGCGAATCAATAGCTAAGCATCTCTTTTACTTGTTAAAAGTTCGTTCAAGTTGTAAACGCATTAATAGATGTTAAATGATCTAAGTCTATTTTCAATTACTAATTAATGAGTAACCGGAAAAATATTAATTAGTTATTAAAAAATATTAATAGTCAAGTGGATAAAATTACTTAAAAGCTATTAATTAATTAATGTAAATTATTATTAAAACACAACCGAACACATTTTGGTCTAAAGCATACCAATACAAATATTATTATTATTTTAGTTAAGCAACTAATTAGCTCATAAACATGTATAAAAAATCATAAACACATTAATCAAGGATTATTTTAACTTTCTCAATCTCTAAATAAGATCTATCTCAAAAAAATAGAAAAGGCAATAAAGTCATCACAGGCTCTTTAGTATGCAAAAATCACCAACAATACGCGAAAAAGAAAAAGAAAAGCAATAATAGACCCGGATGAACGCAAGTGGCCAGAAGGGAGCAAATATTAAGGAAATTAATTAATAAGCAAAATAATTGTGAATGAAAAATAAGTTTTCATTTGCATATGCATAAGGGTAGTCTCAATTAAATTAGTGGTAATTAAAAAATAAATAAATAAGATGGATAGTTACAAATAAAAAAATATGGGTAGTTTCCACAAAATTAGTGGGTAGTTACAATAGTTACACAAAACCTGCAAATGTAAAATAAGGAAAGAAAAAATAAAAATGACTCTAATTCTAGAATAATGTAAAAGGTGGTTATACTAATTGTAAATTGGGCGGTTACACATGAACAGTTACCATAATTGCAGTGGTTAGCATTTGGCCAATGTAAAAAATTATAATAATAATTAAAATAATTTTCTGATTCTAGATTCTTATTCTAACTTTAGGCGGGAAAAAAGTTTCCATTTACTTCAACTTTTAGTATATTATAGATTTGTATCCCTTATTTTATCCAACTAGAATTATTCATGGGCCGGACTTCCTCATTGGTGCAAGTTTACAAATTTATATACATTTTACCTAACATTCTAACTTATTATAATTTCAAAAATAAATAAATACACATTCCTCATAATAATATGTCCACTAGAAATGAGGGGGAAAAATGATTGCAAGGTACAACATATGCATATGTATATAATAATAGAAAAATCCAATTAAAAATCTCAACTAATACATTTTTAATTCTGCACGACAGATAAAGCTGCCAAAATAAGATATAAGCAGATTATATATATATTGCGTCCTAAATTAATTTTCCAAATTAATCATCAATTTATGATTTTCTAAGAAGACATATCGGCTTCGAGTTCGAAATCCAATCTCTAATCACAAGCCACCACCTGACCTGTAGGTTTCGAATTTGGAGCCCGAACTGTTTCCTTAGCCGCACTGATTTATCATGCAGTTATTTGATGTTTCACTATAGAATGACAAGTTCTTCTTGCTTAAATAATAAGGTTTTATAACTTGATACAAAGCACTTGTATTTAGGGTTATTGGCGCAAAAGGTCCTTACTTTTGAGTTATTTTGTGGAAATCGTCCATACCTTTCATTTCTTGGCAATTACATCCCCATCTTTATATTTCTTGGCTGAATTCATCCCTACCGTTAATCTTTCCGTTTTTCATCCTTTATTTTTGTAATATTTTATCTTTATATACACACTTATATTTTATAAAGTCTAAATTAATGCATTAATTATTATTTTTTGTATTTTAAAAAAATTAATGCACTCAAATCTAAATACGCCAATAAAATGTTAGAGAAGATTAAATAAGATAAGTATGTTTTGTTTTATTATATTATTTTACAGGGTTCGGAACTGATTATTAAATAGACGTATAGGTAAAAAAGTATAACAAGCAAAAGAATTAACAACGTTGCCGCCTAAATAAAATAAAATATAATTTGATTCTCTGAAAATTTTCTTGAATATCACACACACACACACACACATATATATACTCTTCAACAGTCGGAACTATCAGAAGTGAGGAGAATATATGTGTGTTTGTGTATGATATTCAAGAAAATTATCAGATAATCAAATTATATTTTATTTTATTTAGACGGCAAAGTTATTAATTATTTTGCTTGTTGTACTTTTTAAACTATACATCTATTTAGTAATCAGTTCTGAACCCTGTAAAACAATATAATAAAATAAAACACACTTCTCTTATTTAATCTTCTCTAACATTTTATTGGCGTATTTAGATTTGAGTGCATTAATTTTTTTAAAATATAAAAAATAATAATTAATGCATTAATTTAGGTTTTATAAAATATAAGTGTGTCTATATAGATATAATATTACAAAAATAAAGGTAGAAAAACGGAAAGATTAACGGCAGGGATGAATTCCGCCAAGAAATGCAAAGGTGGGGATGAATTGCCAAGAAATGAAAGGTAGAGACGATTTCCACAAAATAACTTAAAGGTAGGGACCTTTTGCGACAATAACCCCTTGTATTTATTTTCTATAAGTACCAGTTAGTTACCAATAAAAATATAATAACAAGTTCACTTAGGAAAAGTTATTGGTAAAAATTTTCAAAGCAGAGGAAGCCGTCTGATATATGGTATAATACCATTCATTGATATGATTTAAGAAAGAGATGGTATCTTCTATATAAATGTCTTGTATTATTTTAACACCGAATATCTAGCCATTGAAACTTCCGGTGAGTTTTGCAGCGTGTGCTATAGTTTATTTGAGTTGCTTACATATCTAGTCCAGCTACTGAGGGATCAAACATTAATGATTAAAATAACCAGAGTACAAACACTGCCATGCCAAAATCCTGCAATTCCATCACGCAATATATTTGGAGTTTTGACACAAGGCTCCATGCAGTCAAATTTGCTACCAAAAGAAGAGAGGAAATATGGAAAAACAAATATAAAAGATTATTACCTACATTTTTTTTTCTTTTTTTTTTTTCCTATTTGATGCGCTGAATATTTGTTTTTACAAGGTTCAATTCACCATTACGTTTTACCACATTTTTCCTGTCTTAAGTGAGGTTATTTTAAACTTTTTCTTACATGATGGGTAAATTTTGCGGTAAATTGTAGATTAATATTTCCCTTTTTTTTTAACTAATTTGGTATTACGACCCTTTTCTATTCTTATCTTCAAGAATATTTCTCAGCGGTTTTGCAAATCATTTTTTATTATGGCCGCAATCTCAAATTCGAGAGTTCTATACTAGACGTATCTTATTTTGTTAGATACTTTTTGGATTAATCTATATTCAATTTTTTTATTTTTTAATTCAAAATTTTTTAATATATATATATATCTATATTTCATTTTTAGCTGATGCATTGCCAAAATTTTTTATGTGCTTTTAAATCGAGTGGTTATTAGTTACTTCTTTGTATATAATAAATATGGTTTAATTAACATTTTATAATTTACAAAATTCTCATCACGATATAATCTTGGAGAAAAATAAAATGCTTAATTTACTGAGGTATAAGAATGACAATGACTAGGGTCAGGATCGGGTATGCCACACGGATACCTAACTCACTAAATTTTTTTTCTCCCATCCCCACTTAAGTCGTGGATGGGTTCTACGGATAATTCATATTAGTCATTTATTAGCTAATTTATATATTTATATATTTTTATTTTCATTTTTGTTTAATAAACAGTACTATAAACACTAAGATTGCAATTGAAATTACTAGGACTTCTTTATAAGTTTTATCATCTTTTTACTATTCAAACTATTAAAATTTTTAGTAAATATTTTTATTTTTGTTAAGAGACAGTTAAATGAGTTTGGTACGAGTAAAAATTATCATAACCTTCCCCGACCCATTGTTAAGTCGGGTCGATTTTCTTTATCTCATCCTAACCTAATTACTTAATTAGTCGGGTATTCCCGTTTTCGGGTACCCGTGGATATCGAGTTTGATGATTTTTTTTTTTTTTTACAATCCCTATTAAAGTAACTTAATAACATTCCATATCAAGTAAATACACCATAACTATTAATTAACAAGATAATCAAAGTATTGCGATATAATATGACTAATTATACATTACTTAACATTTCGTACAAATATTAGATATAATTTAATTTGATATCTTCCCGTGCAATGCACGTAAAAATCTAGTTCAATTATAAAGTATTAAAAAAGTACACAAATTTACATATACATACTTGTATATGTATATGTAAATTTCTGTTCGCAAATTTATTATTGTTTTTTAAATATCTATTCATATTAGGATATTTTTAAGTTGTACTGCTTTTTTTGTTCAACAACCAATTATAATATAAGTCCCGCTATTTGCAAGTAACTTTTTACAAAATAGGGTAATTCATCGTCTTAACCTTAAATCACTTTTCCCAATTACACGATATATAAGAGTAAATACCTGAGGTATCAATCACAAAAACTGACACACCACATGAATTTGATAGGATTTGACGGGATACATCACATATGTGTGAATAATTTTATTTGAAACAAGAAGAGGACAAAATGTTTGACAAAATAAGTATGTGACTTATGTGACGATTAGTATTAATTTAAAAGTGATATGATGTGATGCGATGTATTAAACTTTTTTTTTTTTTTGGCATAATTGAACAACCCTATCGGTATTTGTATTGGTGACAAACGTTTGTGCACTTTGTCTACTTCGTTAAACTTCTAGTACTTTTTTTTTTTTTCCAGATAGTATTTTTTGTCTTTAACACCTCACACGCTTACAATCAAACTAGTATTTTTTTTACAAGAACACAATGCACAGACACATCGCAGAGATATACTACATGTTGTCTAACAAAACAATGGTAAAACTAATATTAATTACAACCAATTACTATAATTGGTTGTCAATTATATAGATTTTTTTCCCCTTTTCCATCTCTCTCTATCCCCCGCTGAAGTTATGTAGATCTCCTCATCAGAACAGTGTCAGTCAATCAGTTCATCATTCACAAGAATGCTAAAGCCTTCCTGTTTGAAATGCTGCCTACTGATATGGTAAATTTACTGTTACTGTTTCTGGAAACCTTAAACCAGAAAATAATTATTATTTGTCTGATGAATTATAATCCTCCTTAGTTGTCTGTTGTTTCTTGTGGGGATTCAAAAGATACAAATCAAATTACATTATTGACCAAAGTTTCTAACATTCAGGTAAGAAAGCTTTCTGTTTCAGGACACAAATCAGATGAGTTTCTCAACCATTTTTTTTTCATCCTCAATTTGCTTCTTGTTGAGATCCGAAAGATTCAAATAAAGTTATTTTAGGCAGCGAAGAAGTTTTTTTCTGCTTTTATATGGACCAAAGTTTCCAACTTTCAGGTAAGAGAGCTTTCTGCTTCAGGATATCATTATAGGTTTTTCAGCTGCATATTTTGCATTTCTTGATTATAATTGCAGCACATAACCTCCAATATTACTTATCGACCTCACAGGGTTTATGGTTTCAAGATTTTGAGAGAATATATGTAGCTGGAAAGTTAAGAAAAGTTAATTTATGTGCCGTATTATTTTAATGAATAAATGTGTGGTTAAAGCTGAGTTTAAGTGAGAATTAATAGTTAATGCTAACCCCAGGATATATTTCAACGGGACTAAGATTTCAACTTAATTTGTTCTTTTAATTATACAACGGCTCCAAATTTCCACACAATGACTTTCACCAGTAAAATCAAAATTATATTTTCTATTAAAAAAAATAACTAATTAATTAATATTTTTTGAAGTAAAAACATTTAAGCTTAAAAGAAAATGCTAATAATAATTGAGAACTAGTAATACCAAGTGCTTATAAAAGGGAAAAACACCTCAAACATGAGTGTAGGAGGTTAAAATGCACAGGTAAACTATGTGGTCTATGATGTATGCCGCTAAGAAGATAAAAGTGGCGGGAAAAGAGAAGGTCGATCTAAAGTGTATCTATATAAAAATGAATATAATTTTAGAAATTTGATAAAAATCTTAACAGATTAATTAACTTAAGTAACAGTGAATATTATGTTTTAAAATCCATGATTAATCTTGGATGTGTAACTAATAATGGACCTTAGTACGTACGTTTTTATAAGAAAAAAAACTTCATGAATATTGAGAAGTTTATCTTGAATTAAAGTACCATAGAGCAAAGAAGATTTTGTTCAGTGTACTATTAGAATACTATGTACAAAATTAATGTACTCTATGGAAGTGTGTTTATTTACTTAATTAATTAAATATGATCAGCCAAAGGAGAAAATGGAAAACATATTTATGCAGGTACAATTGTTTTTTAATGGATTTTAATTAAGAATTGAATTATCTTCTTCTAATCTCCAACATATTTCAGACCCCTCTCTCATAATTTTTGTAGCTTATTAGAGCATCCATATTGGTAGTGCTAAAGTAGGTTGTTAGTAGAGTTGTTAATTAACAATTCAAAAAAACCTACATTGGTAATGTTAAAGTAGTTGCTAAAGCATTCAATTTAACAAGTTGTTAGTTTTATTATTAAAATTAACAATAAACTTAACACTTTATATGGTATTATTTCATCTTTTTTTATTTTAATTAAATTGTGATTAGTCCATTATTTGACTATTGAATTGATGATTAAATTTAACACTCTTATTTAAAATCACCAATGTGGCACAAATTAATAGTTAAATTTAACTTGCTTAAGTGTCATTTAACAATTACTAACAACTATATTTTTTACTTATGTGGATAGTTAATTTTAGTACTACCAATGTGGATGCTCTTAGAGATATATTTTGGTTTAACAGTGATTGTGATATTTTATCAACTTAATAGAATATAAGTTCTCATTTTTCATGCAATAATAATGAACCTTAATGTTAATATTAATTTAGTTTATTATATCCCCATGTTTCTTAAGCTTACTCTTTTTTCGGATTCTATTGATTGATGTGTATGCAGCCACCCGACTCTCCATGTTAAATGAAATTTATCTTCCATATTAAAATTAAAGGTAGATCTCTCTCTCTCTCTCTCTGTCTCTCTCTCTCTCTCTCACCTTTAGAACAATAAAAATAAATTGTCTTCTATGATTGAACATCAAACATGCAGATACAATAATTGAAGACAATATAAAATGTTTTAACTATAACTAATAATGTTATAAAATGTACAAAAAAAAAAAGAAGTGTTGATCATACAATTAACCTCGATGCATGGAAAGCTGATTTAAAATTATTTATTAAATAAAAATTATAAAATTCAATGTCTATACCTGAATAATAACACAATTTAAAATAACAATAAGAATCTTAATATAAAACATATTCTTTTGTAATTATTTTTGTCTATTTTATTTATGAGATTGATAACATAATGCACAACATATACAAACAAACATTGTCTTGTGGTTTGAATTGTACTTTAGTAGTTAGGATGCTCGCGTTCTGAGCCGGAGATCCCAGGTTCAATTATAGTTCAATTTAATATTAGATTTTACTATTCTGAATAAGTTTAGAAGAGAATTTTCTAAAGTGAGAATCATCCACTTGGATAAAAGTCATTTATATATATATATATATATATATATATATATACAGTCTCACCGAAAACAAAAAATTAAAAAAAGGAAAAGAGAATATATAAATTAAAAAGGTGTTTGATTCTCTTTACTGAAACAGATTATAATCTCACTTACTACTGATTTGACCACTAATTTGAGAACGACTCATTTATAACAATAAATTTTAA
Organism: Nyctanthes arbor-tristis; assembly: GCA_963692815.1. Classification (NCBI taxonomy): domain Eukaryota; kingdom Viridiplantae; phylum Streptophyta; class Magnoliopsida; order Lamiales; family Oleaceae; genus Nyctanthes; species Nyctanthes arbor-tristis. Next base: position 26,526 of record CAVNYN010213194.1, read on the forward strand.
ACATTTATTAAATTTATACTACTCATTTTACCTCATTATAATTTCTCATTATAATTCAATTTGAATAAATAGTTATTCAAATAGCCACTAAGAAATAAGGGATCCCAAAATTGTGATACCAATCTCTCGCCAAATACAAATATGGTGAGAAGTTATTGGACAACGCAATAATTTATAAATAGATTTACTTTGATTACTCAAATAAGATCTTGATCTTATTATCAAAAATCAGAGTTGAAATGCCCGCATGACTTACATCTTTTAATATATAAATAACAGCTTCATAGACTAAAAATATAGAAAAAAAATAAATAATTAAATAATATATATATATATAGATTAAAAAAAAATCAAAAAATAAGATTGTAAATGTCATGAATTACTCCATTGTTAATACTGTGGCACATTTATTAGCAAAATACGCTATGGATTGTAACTCGTCAAATGTCTGGGTGGTTTCACTCCTCACTTTCAATGTGAACTCATTATCTTTAGATATTTTTAATGAATGACAATGAAAGTTTGAATGCAAAAAATAAAAAAATAAAAAAAACAATAAAAACCTTGATTTACTCCATTATTATTATACTTAAATAAGTAACATCTCCAAAGATTAAAAAAAATTAAATAATTAAAAAAGAAAAATAAACAACAATAAGTAGTATAAAAAAAAGTGCTACAAAAATTCAAAAAAAATAAAAAAAAATATAAATCAAAACAATGTTTAACATATCAACAGAATACAATCCCTTAACATATCAACAGAATACAATCATCCCTAATTTTTCTTTTTTTCATTTTTCGTTTTTGTGGGAAAACACCATATGTAAGAACCCCAATGTGATTTTTAGGCCTCCATTGGTAGTTTCCCTGGGTTGGGGGGGTTGGGTTTGGAGACCCTTCCTTTAATTTTACATGACTACCTAAATATAGTGGGTAATTTACAAATAACACCCCAACCTTTCAAGTATTTATAGATCACGTCCCCAACATTTAATTTTCCTTAACCTTTTGAAAAATCCCTAGTTTAGTCCCTAGAAATGGAAATCGTCAATTTTGTCCGTTACGTCAGGGGCATCTTTGGTCAAATATGAAAAAAATAAAGATTTTAATTTAAAAATAAAAAATAAAAAGAAAAATGAGGGGAGGGGAAATTTTTCTACTTAAACGGGTGGGGTCTGCTGGTCAGTTTTTCCGCCCAAACACTCCTAGGTTATAGGGTCAACAACGTCCTTATTTTAACATGAATATTGTGTCTCAAGTTCAAACCAGATCTACCAGTTTCCTAATTTTCTCTCCTCCCCTATATCCCCTTTGTATTTAAAAAAAAAAATAATTGAAATTAAATTGTTTAAGTACAGTGAGAGGCAAAAATGAAATTTGATATATTTGAGACAAAAATGAAACTTGATATATTTGCTAGCTTTTTAGTAATAATTAATTAATTAAGAGACAAAAAAAACAAGTTGTAATCAAATTACATATGTGTAAAATTGTTAAAATGATCTGATATTATTTAAATGAAATTAAAGTACATTAAAAGAAGGAGCTTTCAAACTTGTTAAATTCAATTAACATGAAATGCAAATTATATATATCACCTCCAATATAAAGAGGAAAACGCACAATATTTTTTAAAAGGTTAAGCTAAAGAGTGTGTTAGAATGTCACCGCAACAAGCTTTTCAACTGATTGCCTCTTGATGACAGCTTTCCATTAAATGCTGAAGAAGAAACAGCTAATGATTTGTTTATCAATGCAGCAGTTGCTAAAGAGGTATGGTCTTAGTTTTATTCTCCTTTAATTTGTTCCTTAATTAATTAGTTGCCTTTTTGTTTTTATGGTTGGAGAGAAATAGAACTATAAATATGAAGATTCTAGCATGTCTGCAGACTGCAATTAGAGTTATAAAGGCCGCAAATGATTTTTGAATTTGATATATGAATAAAACTCACAAATTAAAGGAGTTCATATATAAGTTGCTTTCAAGATTATGTCAAATTAAATGGGAAAAACCAGAAAAAGTCGAGCTCGTAGACTCCTTTTACACCCAAGTAACAACTTTAAAGTTGCGCATGTCAAGAGAGAGGCCAACGGGGTTGCTCATGAATTGGCACGTCGAGCTCGTTTCTACGGTAGCCCTTGAATTTTAACTATGCCCATGTCATGGTTGCAACAATCCTTAAATCATGATGTAATGAATGCTTGGATATTTAATGAGAATTAATATTTTCTTTTCAAAAAAAAAAAAATTGTAGCAGGGTACCAATGAGGCATAGCCCATTTGATTATGCTGAGGTATCGGGACTTCAATTCTCCTATATGGGGTATTTTCTATATTTTATTTATAGTGCGTATTCCTCTATATATACATACATATATTTATATATAGATTTGTATTGTTGATTTTCCATTTTATAGGGGTTTGTATTGTTGATTTACTTTGCGTTATACTTCAGGAGGACATATATCTATATGTATTTATAATGCTACAAAGCAAATTTGTAATCGTACTGTCAAAAAAAAGAACACTGGAGCAGGAGCTGGTGCGGAATTATCGGGAAGATGCTTGATAAGGGGTTCACCAAGAACTTTGTGGAATCAGATTCTCAGGTTGCTATCAGATACATCGTTATCATTAGTGAAAGTGGTCACTGAAAATTGCAGTATGATTTAGCTGAAATTAAAATCATGAGATGGTATATTAGTGTTAGGCATATTTGGAGGGAAGTAAACTTGCGAAAAAAAAGTTGACTGATTTTTTTTTGAAAGGAAAAAAAAAAAATAGGTTGGCTGATTATTACTGAGAAAAATAATATGGTACCGTATATAAGAGTTGTGAAGTCTACCGTACGTGGATACATAGTTTAGACTAGTGTTTGGTTTTGTTGTAATATGTTATTATTAAATTAGTAAGTTATGAATTTTTCAGAGTTAGTGATTAATTACTAGTATTCATACATGCATGAGTTTATCTAACGTTAAGCTTGAGTTTAAGTTATTAATTAATGTAATAAATAGTTAAAAAGATTTTATTTGTAAATTTTTATTTACAAATTTTAATTATTTCCAACAGGTTTTATTTTTTATAGTTTGTAATAGGGATTTTTTAAATTTACACCTGCACACACTTATGAACTTTTGTATTTAGCAATTGAAGGTTAGGTATTACGCTTCTTTGTAATAAACCCAAAATCAAAAAACCCCTCAAATCTGAAAAACGGAAAACCTAGTGAATTTTAGATCTTGCAAAATTTCAGATCAGGCAAATTTCATCGAAAAATGAGAAAAATAGGTCACTTTCTTTATTTTTTCAGTTTTTTTTGGTTGTGCTATTGTGTTTGGCCTTCACCGGAGGAAAAGCCGGAGATGGTGAAGTTTGGTGATTTCACGGCGTGCTGCTCCGACGGGAAAATGAATGAACGCCAGGCGAATGATTTCTGAATTCATTTTTTTTTTTTTTGGTTGTGCTGTGGTGTTTTGCCTTCACCAAAGGAGACGCCGGAGATGGTGGCGACAAGAGACTCGTGCTGCTCGGCCAGGGAAACGAATGAACGAGGGTGAATGATTTTTGCATTAATTTTTTTTTAATAATTGAAGCCCAAAAAAAAAGAGTGAGGTGGATGAATTGACAATGTGGCATGCCTTGTTGGCTGGCCACATCCTCATATGGTACCATAGTGGTACCACCCATGTGGTGTTAGATCAAAATTACACATTTGTTGGTCGATGTTTATAGTTGTGACAACTAGAGTTCAACCTTCTTTCTTTCTTTTTATTTTTTTGAATATTACAAAAGCAATGTCTGAGGACGGTAATTGAACCCTAAACTTAAGGTGTGGGAAACTCACTTGAATCCCACTAGACGACTTGGATCTTGGAACTCATAGCGCAACCTAAGTTGTTCTAATTGCTAAACTAACAAATTTTCATGACTTGTTTCTATGTACATAACCATGCTTTGGTCTTGCAATAAAAATAATAAGTTTAGATAAAATGTAGGTTTTACAGCTTGTACTACAAAAATGTTCAAAGGCATCTCCCCCATTGTAGGTGCATGGAAATTATACTATTTTTATACTATTTGAAGGTGATCATTCAGGTAATTTTTTACAAAGTGGGGGTAAATTCACAATCTGACCCCGTGTATTTTGTAATCGGAGAAAAATAATTTAAGAATAAAACGGTGAATTTGCATTTTGTAAAAAATTGATTGAATAATTACCTACAAATAGCGGGACTCGTAAGTACATGCATGAATGCATGCCATGTAGATTGAAGGATTAGATTGTGCTTTGCTTTAGTTATTATTATTATGAATTTCTTGTGAATAAATCAGCATATCAATTTATATTGTGGTTTTAATTATAGTGAAGTTGTCATAATCAAGCATATCTTCATTTTACTCATATAGATTAAGGTTAAACGAAATATTTTTACAGAAAATTCAACTCAGCAAAAGATTAAACGAAATTTCTCTGCAAAATATCAGACAGCAAATCTGTTCTGTTCTCAAACATTGATTAAAATAAACAAAGTACAACAACACTGCCATGCCAAAATCCTGCAATTCCATCACGCAAAATATTGAGTTTTGACACTAGGCTCCATGCAGTCAAATTATTATTAGGTACCTTTCAAAAATAAACAAATAAATAAAAATTAGGTACCCGCTTTTTTTTTGTTTGATATGCAATACTGAATATCTGTTTTCATAAATTCCTATTCGCCATTCTGGCAACCAATTATTGGTTTGAATTAAAAGGTTTCAATCATAAAATTGAACCTTATACATAAATTTGATAGGAATAGTCAATTTTGTTATTGAGTTGTATTATTTGAACAAAATTAATAGATACAAAAAATTTAACAAAAGATACATATGACAAGTATCTTATTTTTCAGCAGACTACCCCCTTAATTAGTCCCAATCTACCTCCAGACACACATGTGACGAGAGATCATTAGACATCTATAGTGAAACAATTAACATGTGGATTGTCTAATGATTTCTCATCATGTGTGTGTCTGACGACATAATCTTACCAGACATATGCTGAAAGATCATTCTTACTCTTTAAATCAGTAGCAGTCACATAGACTACGTGTCCATTTTATCAGATTTTTTGTCCATATATAGAATTATTATTATTATTGTTGTTGTTGTTGTATTTCACACCTCAAACTTATAATCAAAACCAAAAATTACAACCTATTGTTAATTGGTTGCCAAATATATTAGACAAGTCTTTTTCCTTTTCCATCTCTCTCTCTATCCCTTGCTGAAGTTGTGTAGATCTCCTCATCAGCACAGTGTCAGTCAATCAGTACATCATTTACAAGAATGCTAAAGGTTTCCTGTTTGAAACGCTGCCTACTGATATGGTAAATTTACTGTTACTGTTTCTGGAAACCTTAAATCAGACAATAGTTATTTGTCTGATGAATTCTCTTCAACTTCTTTTTCCTTTTCTTTTTTTCTTTTTTTTATTATTTTTTTCTTTCTGATATATTCTCATCCTCAAATTGCCACTCTTGTTGGGATTCGAAAGATTCAAATAAAATGATTATTAGGAAGCAAGACTTGAAGTTTTTTCTTGCTTTTGGACAAAGTTTCCAACTTTCAGGTAAGAAAGCTTTCTGCTTCAGGACACTTTTTTTTTTTAAAAAGGATATTATTATAGATTTTTCTGCTGAATATTTTGCATTTCTTGATTATAACTGCAGCACATACATATGGTTCAGGTCAACCGAACAAACAACACTGTAAAACTTATCCCCCTTAGAGGGTTTATGGTTTTAAGGATTTTTTGAAAAATGATTTATTGAGAGAATGTGTAATTGGAAAGTTAGGAAAAGTCATGAATTTACATGTCATATTATTTTAATGGATAAATGTACGTTAAAGAGAAGTTTAAGTTTAAATTGAGTATAGGAGAATCATCAAAATCATACAAGGCCTTAAATGTTATTCTCCACTATAGATTTCAGAGTACCAACTACACAATTAAAAAAAAAAAATTGATAAAAATCATAACAGATTAAAGATATTATGTTTTATAATCCATGATTAATCTTGGATGTTTACCTTGAAAAAAGACTCTGTAACTAATGGACCCTGTAAATGTTTTCTATATGAAAAGATGGTCTGGTTAAGAAGAAGATGAAGTGGAGATGGAGGAGTACTCAGAGGAGTTGTGTTGTCTTGAATTAAAGTACCATAGAAGGCAAAGTAGATTTTGTTCAGTGTACTATTAGAATACTTTGTACCAAATATATATGTCCCATAAGAAAGCGTGTTTTTTAAATTAATTAACCATGATCAACCGAAATAGAAAATAGAAAACATAGGCATTCAGGTACAATAATTTTTAGGATTCTTTAAGAATTCAGTTTCTTCTAATCTTCAACATATTTCTCACACGCGCGCGCGCGCACACACACACACACTCTCTCTCTCACTCATTAGTCTTTCTAATGAGCAAGATCTGGCTCCTTGTACGGAGCCAGATGGCCATGAGTTGGATGATTTTAGTTGGCCATCTTGCTCCGTACAAGGAGCCAGATCTGGCTCATTAGAAAATCATCTCCCCCTCTCTTTCTCTCTCTCACTCCCACACATATACACACATAGTTTTAGTAGCTTATTAGGGTTAGTGATTCAAATCAGTGATTGTGATATATCAACTTAATAGAATATAGTTAAGTTCTGATACAAAGCTTGGGCGCAAAAATGCGATCACAATCTTAAGCTTCATTTTTGGTATAAAAAATCTAACACAAATATATTATACATTATGTCTTGTTTGCAACCATTTTTGTACTGTATAAGCGTTGAGATTGTTGTCCATGTGAATTGTGTCCCCTGAGCCTTCTCCTATAATTAAGGTACTAATGATCATAAGTAAATTTTAGAATAAATGATTTCTGTGTGTTAAAGTTGAACCAATATATACTTGCCTTGAAAGCAAATTTTAAGTGTTAACATATTATAAGTCATCATCATCATCTTCTTGTTCTTCTTAATCAAACTCAAAAGTATTGAAGCAACTAACAAAAAAAGATAGGTCGAAATAGCTTTTTACATGCGTCCTCAGTTTATCAGAATCTTTACTTCCCTCTTCAGTGTTAAGGTTAACATGAAGATTAACACTCGTTTTAATTAAATTATTCAATTTCTTTAATTAGTGCATCCCTTTTTATTTAGTCTTAAAGAAGCACAGCTTTTTTTTTTTTTTTTTGTAATTTTATTACAGGTAACATGAGATATGTTAAACCAAAGGGCTAATTAAGTATAAAAATAACAGACTAAATATGCATATACGTATGTTGGTGCATATGCCTCAACATACAGAATCTAAACTGATCACTATGGAAAACCCAGATCAATTAAAATATATAATTCAGCATTTGTACATGCAATTAAGTTTCTGCAGATTGTTTTCAAATAGTAATTAAGGCAGTAAATCAAGCTTACATTACTGGAGAAGGATAAAACGCATTGATCTTGACCTTTAATTCTAGATCGATGTATATATTTGTTGGAACATGTGCTGCAAACAAAAATGAGATTAATAAGAAATCAAATATATCATCAAGTCAATTAAATGAGAATTCAAATAACATTTCAATGGAGATGTATACCTTGTTACAAGCTTATATGCTGATCTAAAATGGCACATATATATAAGCTCGACTACGTGCTAAAATCCCAATTTTCAACAGCAATTGGTGACGAATTGCAGTTGGAATACAAATCTTTCGAGGTAAAGTTTTCTTGAAAACCAAAAACTGAAGGAGGCTTCAAGTTTCTATTGATCACACTGGATTCCACAATATGTTTTTCAGCTACTTCAGTAGGATTCCAAGGCCTTGTTTGGTATTGAATATTGGAGGGTCCAAAATAGGACAATTTCTTGGCTTCATTGAGAAACTTTTTGAACAGTTTCTCCCGGGTTCTTTCCCTTGCTCTTGCCCTTGCCCTCACCCTCGACTCTCTTGCAATATCCACCATGGATGATTTCCTGTTTGGATCTGTCCTCAATATTTCCCCATTTCCATTATCTTCAATGATACTTGCCGAAACTAACCCATGCCCGCCTTGATTTTCCTTAACCTGAAGCTCCTCTATAGCTGTTTTCGAATTTGTAAGCAGCCAATCAATGGTTTTGCTTGGTTTGTCAAAACCTAGCATTTCTTGAAGATCAAAGAACTTACGTGCAATACTTATCGAAAGCCGAACTCGCCGATCCCTTAGACCTTGAGATGTGAATATCTTGCTGTGCCTGTCCTTTTTCACTACTGTACTTTTCTTTCTGATAAATGCATTTTGGTTAGCAATTTCTTGAAAATCAGAAAATGTGAGCTTGTTCGAGACGGGCAAGTTGATAGTTTCAGGTCCAACAAAGGAAGCATTGCCCACAAGATGATGACTCAAAACCAGATCCTGGTAGTGATGAAGCAAAATGTCAGTGCCATTATTTAGACCAGTAAAAGATGAAGAAGCCTGAAGAAATGGGGAAATCTGGGGAAAAGGGTCGGAAATCTTGCTGGAAAAGAACATTTTGGGGGAAAGATTGGCTAGCTAGTAATTAATAAACCCTGTTATTTTTCAGGTAACCACTGGACAAAAACTCCAGATCGTGAGATAAAGATGGAAAGTTAAGATTTTACCCCTAAAAACTATTTTTTTGCCCTATGAGCGATTTATAGGAGTGTCTCCACAAAGAAAATTAAGGATTTATTATTTTTCTTGAAAACGCTCTTCCGATCTGTTGGAACACAAATGTGGAATTCGCCAGACAATGGACTGCCTCAGGAAGACCTATACCTATTTGATTACTCAATATCTAATTTCTTTTTTTACTATTTTTACGACCTACAAGAAATCACATTTTTTGCACTTAAAAAGTTTTCTCGATCCCCTTTTAACGACCAAAATGACCTTTTTACAACCAAAAATTGCTTGTTAAATGTGATTTTTTGTGTTGTAGAGTCTCTCACTATGATGATAAGGTTATTATAATGCATACATATTTGATTCGACAAGTTCTCAGTGGAAATTACAAAATTATGGTAAGAAAAACCCAACACTCGGGACATGTATAGAAACAACAACTAGATAGCAATTATCTTTTAGCCAATTCCGGTTGGAGATATCTTTTAGCACTGTTAGAAAAGAAAAGAATCAGCTAAGCAAAGGCAAGGTTCGAAAGACGACAAAGTAAGTGTGTGATTAATAACCATATAGGTTTTCCAAAAGCCATGAGAGCTTTTGTGTGGACCGTACCTTGCATGAATATCTGTAGAAAGCTATGAAGCTATGGAAATGGACAAATTTTACTGCTTTATGATTGGCTCCACCCTCTCTCCTCATCCCCTTCTTCAACTGGGCACAGTAATAATCAGCTTATTTTTTAATTCTTTGTGGTGAAATGTGGCTTCTTCTTCTTCTTCTTCTTCTTCTTCTTCTTCTTCTTCTTCTTCAATTCTTTTGCTCTGACTGTTTACTGCTAATTATCAGGGTGAGCACCCCTGTCCACCACTTTCTGTGGGGGATTTTTTAGGCTAAAATTAAAGACAGAAATTGGGGTTTGTACTTTCTGCAGTTTTTGCAAACCCTAATTCCTGAAGAATACCATAAAGCAGTTTTTTGCCATAATCTTTCCACTGCAGCAGCTGGTCTTACACTCTTACTTTTCGTACATAAACTTATTCTTGTTTGTACTGAATGGAAATAATGTGATAAAATTAATCTGGATTAGGGAGTGAAAACGGGGAAGAAAAATATAGCTTTTTTTTCATTTAATTTCCTCTCCTTTAGAAAGAAAAAAAATAATCTTGATTATAAGTTTAAAAAAAATTATACAAGAGATATTTATAAGTTTCAAATTGTTTTTGGATTAACATACGGTATTTGATGAAAAATGTACACATTTTTGGGGGCATTTTTATTGGTTATGGGCTTATGTCTATTTTCCTTTCTCAATGATACATTTTATGCATCAAATTTTCTTTTGTTTAATTTTTAGCTTTTTACTAGTCTGGTGGAAGTGAATAAGGCAAGAATTATAGACTTGTACATAATAATGGTTTAACAAAATGTGCGTTTGGTAGGAAATTAAGTCTCTTCAGATCCCTTCAACTCCACTTTCATTTGACATAATTAGTTGAAGCGAAAAACTAAAACACAAAATTAATGTGATCATGCAAGCAGTGAGAAGTCCTTATCATGAACTTTTTTTCTTTTGTTTTTGTTTTTCCCCTTTTTCCCATTAAGATTACTTTGAAAGGCATGATTAGACACTAAGATAAGGTACAATTAATGTTGGATCTACATTAACTTCTGTTGTCCTAATTAATGTTGGATATCTTCCACTATGTCAACTATAAGTGGCTGGAAACCATCCACATTTGTCACACTATATATAATAATTTGTGTTTGTATAAATAGTGTTTGTCTGTATATATGTAGAATTAGATGTCTACCTTAAGAAAAATCATATATATTTGTTAAGGCATGTACCATTCCAAAAAGCTATTTTCAGGGGCGGAGTCACCACAAAAATTCAATGTTTGTATGAGTACAAGTTAATTGAAGCAAATTTTTCTCTGACGCACGAACGAATTAATTAGTTTTTTCTAATAATATTTAAAGTGCATTCCTACACAATTTTTTCGTCTCTTTTTACTATTTATATGATATCTACATATTGTATTCTAAACTGAAATAAAGGAGAAATTTGTTTAATTGTCACACTCCCGTAATCTTTTACTACCATTTTATATTTAGTAAAGCTTCTTTTGGCAAATTTCTTTTGGAATTTTCACCAATTCATCAAAGTTGAAGTACCACACAGTAATGCACGTCCCTAAAGCTTTTAAACATTACTAATTACTTCTACATGTCTCCCCCTCAATTTAAGGGGAAAAAATCAGAGAGAGAGAGAGAGGGAGGGAGGGAGGGAGAGAGAGAGAGAGAGAGAGAGATTTCAATGGCCCGTTCTCCCATCGGTCTTTGTGTGGCTCCGAAACAGGCTATTGTTATCTTTACACATATATAGCGACTAATTAAAAAAAAAAAAAAAAAAGAAAATGACAACTTCTTCACGTGAATAATTGAGTGACTCAGTATGTTGAATATCATGATATATCCCATAGAAGGAATTCCATAAAAATCATGAAAGTGATGTCATTTCATGATGTTGGTGGATCCAAAATGGACTATACTTCAAACAACCGAACTAGGTTGAATCCCAAAGGAGTAGTCGTTAACGTTGGATTATTATTTAATTCTTATTATTATGTTTTAATTATAAACTACTAAGCATGCATAAGAGGGTTAATTGAGAGTTATAACAAATATCTTGATTCTTGAATTAATATACATATATATATATATATACATATTAATTTTTTTCATAGACCTGTTTTTATTTCCTTATTAATAATTAACTGATCCCCAATCCGTCATCTCCCCTGAAATAATTTTCCTGCCCATTTTATATTTATAAATTTGTACAAATTATTTGAGCACGTCATGTCAGAGTACCTTGTATTTCTGCCAAAAGAAAGTAGCGCTAAAGCAGTATATGATTTTTTGTTACTGCTATTTGTGTCAATTTGTTTAGAATATATAGTTTCTGACAAAAAATGACTAGTGGGGCTTCACTGGTCCAAGTCCAATTACTGATTAGTACGGTCTAGATGATGTCTATTTTCAGCAAGATTTTGAGCGCCACACAAGACCGAATGGTTGCACTGAAAATACGGCGAACCAGTTGAAAACATGATTGGTTTATTGAGAAAAATGGGCATTAAAAAAATACACCGGAAAGCAGGCAACAAGGTTATGAGAACATGATCGGAAAAACCGGGAACCGACTGGAAAATTGATCCACTTCACTGAAAAAACCGGCCATTTAAGAATCAAACTGGAAACCGGGCAAAACTGGTTGAACCAGTAAAAACCTGCAGGAAAACCAAGTAGAGCCGGTTAAAAAAAAAATCGGGAAACTAAAAAAATTTATTTTTTATTGAAAAACGTCTAAAATTTAATTTTATATTATTATTTAATTAAAATAGGTTCGATCTCGATTTAACGCTGTTTCAACCTTCCACCAGGGCCCAATTAAATAATTAAAATTTAGATATTTAAAGTTTCTTTTTTCTTCTTTTGGTTACGATTTTTGCTACACATATGCAATCTTCTTACACAGTTATACTTGACAACATTCTATTTTTTCACAATCAAATCACTTAAAATTAAATCCCAATCCAATGGCGATTATTGAATTGTGTAATATATTTATTTACACAATTTTGTACAAGTATTGTTTTTGTTTAGTTACAAACTTACCGCTATTTTCGTTTTCTTTATATTATTATTTTTTTTTGTTTTCACCATAGCTAATAAACTTGTACATTGTTTAAACAGCTCCGTCGTCTAATGACATCCTAATTGGTTTTTCAAGTCCTTATCCAAGGGATTGATTCTCCTTCCCTACAAATGCTTTTGTAATATCAAAAAAAAAAAAAAAAGAAAGAAAGCTACCGACTACCCGTCTATGAGCAATAAAATAGTTCTCACAAATCTAGTTAGTTTTAATTCTCTCTTTCTATAGATGTACCCATACACATAGAAAGAGTATAATACTAATAATCCCAAATAATCCGCCCCAGGCATAGCTCAATGGTTGAAAAGATGAGAGTGAGATAGTCTCAGTTGAGCTGACAGTTGCAGGGTGGGAGTTCGATTCCTGCGCCAGTGATATGGTATGGAATTGACTCTTTTCGGGCACCAGTTTAATAGCAGCTCTCGGACCCCACTCCACTGAAGCACATCGCGCGATTTATATCATCCACCAGACTCTAGGGACGGGGTGGTGGGGCCCTTAGGGTTGGGGTTCAACCTTAATAATCCCTAATAATTCATATGATCGGTGAGACGATCAACTATTTTCCACATCAATCACTAAATTAGTTTGTGGAGTCAATTCGTTCTTAACAAGTCAACGAGTACCATTTAACTACCACACCAATATATAATATTCAGACAACACCGCGTTTTCAATAATTAAAGGGCTCCAACTCTAAATAATGGTTATGAAATATTAAATAAAAGATTTTGAATTTCATAAGAAATCGAGTTTACAGAATTCATTTTCTTGGTTAGTTATATTCTCACTACAAAATATGATATGTGTACCACATTTTAATTGCATAAAGAGGTCTACAACTTTATTTATGACTACAAGTATGTCCTCAAGCTTTTTGTACCATTTTCTCTAGTTAATTTTTAACAATTAACTTACTGCTTAGGTAAATAATAATTTATATTATCTCCTATTCCTTTTTTAACATAGATTAAAAAATGTTCATTTAATAATATTGAAAAAGTAAATTTTAACACAATTTTCCTATTATACTCCTTAATTTATTAATTATTCAACTTTAATAATTTTATTTTTTATAATTATGCACAGTAAATATGGACGTACAAGAGAGTTAATATCTCAACTACTTTTTAAAAAAGAAACCAGACTATATTTTGAGACGCATAAAAAAAGGAAAATTGGACCATCTTTTGAGATGAAAGTAGTATCTAAACTATGATAGCGTTGTTTAAAATTTAAAATAAAATTCATGCTTCTTATTAGTTATATATTTTGGTTATTTAAAATTAGAAGTAATTTGATATCAATGAAAATAAAGAAAATATTTAGACAAAAAATATCTATATAGACAAAATATACAATTAGTAGAAGATTAACAATAAAAATTGAAGGGACAAAAAGTTAAGGATGCAATTACAATAAAAAGTAAATAATAAAGACCTTTAAAATAATTTTGACGTGGTGTATCGAGCAATATTTGTAGTGTGAATATAATTAGCCTATTTTCTTTTCTATCTGTCCTACAGTTCTATATTTTCCATATTAACTTTTTGGCGACTTAATGCATTCTAGTATTGGGAAGAAGTCCGAATTTAAGTAAAATTTATCAATTGGCCCAATTTCACAAGTCATAAAATCACTAGAAAAATCAGGATTATTAGCTTAAAAATCCTTCACATACTCCAATCTCTTAACTTTCTTAACACTCAAAGCAGAAATGAGGGCATATCTTTATGATATTGCATCTTCAACCATATTTTCTTACCTTGTTTATTCTTGATCACATAAGGAAAGTTTTCTATAAACTCCATCCATTTAGGATGTCATTTGTTCAACATACCTTGCCTCTTTAGATATTTTGATGACTAATGATCAGTGTAAATCATGAACTCCAAAGTTCTAATCAGTGAATATAACTCTTTATCATAAGTTGGATATAGTTGAGTGCAATATAGTTGAGCTTTTCACTAAAGTATGCAATCTGGCTCCTTTCTTGTATCAAAACAGCACCAATACCTATTCCCTGTGCATCACATTTTATTTCAAAAGTTGCAGAAAAATAAGAAGTTTAATACAGTAGCAAAACCCAACTTTTATTTAATACTTTGGAAAGGAAGATCATGTTGACTACCCTATTAAATCTCATCAACTTCTTGATTACTTCATTCAAAGAAGGCGCTAATGTACTAAAGTTCTTAAGAGCATTCACATTGATATTATTAAATTTAACTATCTATATAAATAATAAAGTGCATTTGAAATTGTTATGCAACATTTGCAAATTAAATTTAACAATTATTGAAGTGTTACGCTGGATGTGTTAAATAAAATAATCAAAATACACCAAAGTCCAAGTGGAACCTATTATTATTAAAAGTTATTAGTCAAACTTGATTAAATGAATTAAATTTTTTTTTAAAAAACATTGAATTCTAGCACAATGTTAAAATTTATTGTTAAAATTAACAACTAACCAAAAAAGATTCTTTTAACAACTTCCTTAATATCACCAATGTAAGTACTTTGTTGAGTTGTTTATTAAAGCAACTTCACTAATAACCTCATTTAACACTATCAATGTGGATGCTCTAACAAACCAATGGTAAAAACTAGTGATGTCAGGAAAGCTCTTAACTTCAGTTATGCTGTTAGGGGTTGACCAATCATTAATTGCCTTAATTTTATCTCCGTTAACCTCTATTGTGATACCTTCAATCCCACATCGCTTTATTAGAGTAAATGAGATCAGTTTATAAGCTAAGAGACCCACTCCAACTAACATAAGGCCTTTTAGGTATAAGTCTAAGATTGCAGACTAAGCCCAAAGTGGATAATATCATACCAAAGTGGAATCAGGTCGTTATAGATAGTATTAGAGTAGAGCCCAACTAAAAGTGTGGCCAACGAGAACATTGGGCTTCCTTAGGTGGGCTGACTGTGATAGCTTCAATCCAACATCGCTTGGATAGAGAAAAAGAGACCTCTTTATAAGTTAAGAGAGCCACAGAGCCCAAGTGTGGCCAACGAGGAAGTTGGGCCCTCTTAGATTAGGTGATTATGATAGCTTCAATCTCATATTGTTTAGGTAGAGAAAATGAGACATCTTTATAAGTTAAGAGATCTATTCTAACTAGTATGAGGCATTTTGGGTGTAATTCCAAAAGCAAAACCATGCAAGCTAAATCCAAAGCGGATAATATCATGTTAAAGTAGGGCCGATAGTTACATCTATCCTATTATCACTAACCACGTAAGAAGAAACACAATTTTCTCCGAATAAAAATGACTTTTATAAAGTTAGCACACACATTTTCTTTCTTTAGAACTTCAAGCAACACTCCTAAGATAAGTCACACGTTCTTCCAAACTTTTCTATAAATAAAAATACCATCAAACTATATCACTACAAATTTCTCAACGAAAGCACGCAAAACATGATTCATTAAACACATAAATGTGCTAAATGCATTTGTAAGATCAAACAGCATAACTCACCATTTATATAAGCCATGCTTAGTTTTAAAATATTTTTTCCCTCCATCTCTCCTCTTTCATTCGAATTTGATGATAGTCACTTTTTAAATCAATTTTATTAAAAATCTTAGCCCCATGAAATTCATTAAGCATATCATTTAGCCTAGAAACTAGATGGCGATACTCTATCGTATGTTATTTATGGTGAAACAATCTACACACATCTTCCAAGACCCATCCTTTTTAGTCACCAGCACAACCTGAACCGCACCCAAGCTCATGTTTTCTCTTATGTATCCCTTACTCATGAATTCCTCCACTTGCCTTTAGAACTTCTTTGTCTCTACCAGATTGCTTGAGTAAGTGGTGTGATTTGGAATGAATGCACATGGAACAAAGTCAATTTGATACTCGATTCCCCTAATGGGTAATAATCAACTAGGAAACTCCTTGGAAAAAATATCCTCAAACTCATGCAAAAGTGACATAACGAAATTGGGGAGGGAAGGATTAGAATTATCAAGTACTAGGTATGACTCTTTGTACACCAACAAAACAAGTGGTTGGTTTTCCGAGAGGGCCCTCGTTATCTCACTCTTTTTTTGGGGGGGGGGGGGGGGGGGGGGGGGGGGGGGGGGGGGGGGGGGGGGGGGGGGGGGGGGGGGGGGGGGGGGGGGGGGGGGGGGGGGGGGG
>CAVNYN010213194.1:43107-56832 GCA_963692815.1 Nyctanthes arbor-tristis
CAAAACAAGTGGTTGGTTTTCCGAGCGGGCCCTCGTTATCTCACTCTTTTTTACCCCCCCCCCCCAAAAAAAAAAAAAACTCTATTTTCTTACCCTTTTTCCACTCTACTATTTACTCTCACATCTCCTCCGCCTTTTCATTTCCACTCATTTTTTTCACATGAACTCTCTTTTTCTTTTTCTCTCATTTTCCCTCATTTTCCACTCATTTTTCAGTTTTCACTTTTGTTCTGTCTCTTTCCTCAACCTCCTCATTTGGTCTTCAAAAACCCGATGTAGAGTTAAAGAAGTAACTGTGACTGTTTTTCCATTCTTCTTGAAACTATACCGGTTTTTGTACCTAGTGGCTAAGGGAAGGGCATGCTTGGTTATACGCGCACACACCCAAAATTACCTTAGTTTTTTTTTTTATTTTTTTCAAATTTTGATATACTTTTAGCCACACGAAAAAGAAGCTGAACTTGAGTTTCAGAGAAGGGAAAATTCTTTTGGAAAGAAAAATAGTTTCTTTTTAATATGAAGTTAAATATTTGCCCTTCTTATGTTGATAGGCATTTATCGACCTATGGGCCGCAACTTACATGGTGGCCCAATCTACACCCTAACAATGTGCCGCACAATGGCCTTTGAGTGCGACCACAATATGGCCATATGCACGCAGTACCGCGCCTGCGTAGGCATACTAAAAACCTGGCGTGCACCTGTATTGTATCGGGTTGCTCTTAGGACTTTGTCCAAGTGTGCGGCCGAGGTCTTTGAAAAATTACCAGTGGGTAACTTTCTAACATGCGTAATTTAGTCCCCAACATTTCAAAAATGATCAATTGGCCTTCAAACCTTAAGTTGCTTAAAATTTTGCCTCCGATTACTTGGATCAAATTCATTACTCTTGCTTCTTCCTCGCCCAATCCACGCTTCAATCTCGATGGTTCTACGTAGAGTGAATGTTGCCACAATTATTGAACCAAACCTGCCATTACTGACTTAATTTTTTTAGCCCTCGACCTCGTGGTCGGTCTAATGAGCACATAGAGTAGATCAACTTAAGTGCTTCTACTTAGACTTAAATCATTTAATTTCATTTATAATATGGTCTCATTATAAATGGCTGCCAAACTAATAGTTAAATGATGAACTCCATCCATTTTGTTAAACGACACTCTGCTAATCAAATTTAAAGGTTGAGAATGAAACCAAAAATCAATACAAGAGCTGGGAATGTTTATTATAATTTACCCTAATTTATACTCCTTCCGTCCCACTAAGATAGGCAATTACAATTTTTTACACAGATTAAGAAAACACATTAAATGTAGTTGGAGTTTTAAATTTTTTTTATATGTTCTTTCTATTTTATCCTTGCAATAAATGGTATAAAAGTAGTGTGAAAATGGCTTAACTATTATTGGGATATATGAAATGTCTACTTTAATGTTTAATATTCTAATTATCTTTAATAAGGGTATTTTAGTCAACTAAGAAATAAATTATACTCTCAATAGGCAAACTGGACCATAATTTGAGACAAACAAAAATGAAAAATAAGTCTGTCTTAGCACGGCAGAGGGAGTAGCAGCACAATTGCTTGTTTAAAAGTAGATATATAGTCATATAGATTTCTTTTTAGAATAAGTGATTGAAATTTATGTCGTACAAATATGCAGACGTAATTTTTTTTTATATAGATTATATGCAGATGTAATTGATTTTACTAATTTTAATTTTAAGTAGAATAAATTTGTGAACGAGTCAAGTTGGATGACTGATTGCTAATAAAGGCAAATTTCACAACTCAAATATAAAATTAGCCTTAATTTTAAATACCTATGCGGCCAACAATTTTAACATTTTAAGTAACTAGTGTTATTCAAATAAGTACTACAGTAGTTAGGTATTTACGTTATGGGTAGGTGGTCCCGGGTTCGCTACAATAGTTAGGTATTTACGTTACGAGTAGAAGGTCTCGGGTTCGAATTACACATACCCCTCCCCTATTATTCCCCTCCCCCATCTCCCCTCATATTAAGAAACAAAAAAAAAAAAAAAGAAAAGAAAAGAAAAACATTTTAAGTAACTAATTGATTTTAAAAATCATCAATGGTGACTGCTTATAGTAGTAAGTATATAATATTAAGTATTAATATCACGTGCATAATGACCAATATTCTAAAAAACGTAAGGTATAAAAAATGTTCAATGCATAATAAATACTCAATTAATATATGATAAAGCATAGGACGTGACTAAAAGTGGAGTCCAAATTTCAAGTATAAATGTCACTTAAATAAGTACAATTGATGCCTTTCATGTGCATCTTTTTGGTCTATAAATTTATTTATTTATTTTTGTAAATGATTTTGAGTTTCTGAATATCATAAAATTAATTACTCCCTCTAGTCCATATATTTAGATTTGACTGAGTTTTCATAATGATAAAGAATTATATTGGAAAGAGGCATTTAATAAATCATGTTTGTAATTTACCCTTATTTAATGATGAGTAGAATTTAAATTTTTTTATAAAATTTTTTTTATAAACGAGTAGAATTTAAAGTTGATATATATATATATATTTGAAAGATTAAAATTGATAGTTATAAAATACCCATGAATCTCCCCAAATTTCCCTTCCCTCCACTGTATCCCCATGTATCAAAAAGAAAAAAAAAATATAATAAAAATAGAGTAACTTAGTAAACTAATAATGTAAACTAATATTCCCAATAAAGAAAATTCTATATAATGTAAATTATAATGTAAATTAATATTCTCAATAAAGAAAAAAAATTTATATAACTGGGGTAAATTTAATAAATACTTACAGGAATGAAACGGTTCTAAGAAAACGTTTGGAATAATAGGCATATACAAAGAAGCTCAATCATTGTGCTTATACTTCTCATGTGGAAGGACATGCAATGAGCTATAGAAATGTGAATTAGTTCCAAATGGAGTTCTGAATTCATTTTTCTCTTGTGGAAGGAAATGCAATCAACTCTAAATTTAGTTACATATCATCTCAATGCATAAAATGAATATTTACACCATGTTAGCATTATAGAATTGAGCCCCTGAATGGGAACTGAGAGGATCCTTTTAGGTCTAGAATAAAGTTTCCCAATTCTGCAGCCTCAAATTCAAGCTACCAACAAAGCATTCAAGAAAATTGGGGGAAGGGATTAGAAGTCACCGACTACATTAAAGTAATGGCTAATGAAAAAGTAAACAAATAATAAGGCCTAAAACTCGATTTTGAATATAGATTATACAATCACAACTCCTTCGTGCACATTGCTTAAGTATTCATCAGTTTACAAATCCATCCAACAACATACCGGCAAGCATACATTAATTAAACAAAATTCAAATAAAATAAGAATATGAACATTATAAACCGTGAACAGTATAGGAAACCTAACTTAAAATAGCATGTGTAATCAGCAATATTCAATAAGTGGAATCCTAACTTCATATAGGCTTAAATTGCAATCCATTGTCATAGATGCTTCATGTAAATTACATAAGGTTCATAAAATATAACATACAATATATCTAACAACTATTTAGATAGGCGGTAAAGAAATGATATAGAATGAACAGACGAGATTATAATGAGATGAGCGATGATACTACTCACATCAACTAAACAAAAAAATAAAAAATAAAAAAATCTCACCTTCTTCATTCAACAGTCCATTAAAATCATATGCAATGTAAAAAAAAAAAAAAATACATCAATTACATGTGAGTGAATTGATATTTCAAGTACATCGAAAACAGTCATTAAATTCATAAGCAATAAGAAATGACAATCAAAATGCAATATTTCCGTTGGTGGAACCCAAGACTACCAATATTGTAAACAGCTATTTTATAATTAACATATAGATTATGAATTGTGACTTAAATTAATCATCTTTGCTTTCTCCATGTTTCTACCTCCCATTTTAGAGACGCAAATTCCAATCTTTCTCCATCCACTTATTGCTTAAATCTGACTTAGATTAGATATAACTATCCAGTCGCATGCTCGACTGCCATATTAATTTCAATTTGATCAGAGAATAAAAGGAAATGGGCGAGTTTAAGGAAATGGGCCCATAACATTAATTGCGTCCAAGGTTCATTTTAATATCACAAAAACTCATTAAGCTATACACAAATAAAGTGGCAAAATAGCAAAAAAAAAAAACACAAGACAATTAGCAACTATTACACAAATTAAAATCGTATTTAACTATCATTTTTCAGCTACTCTAAACCAGTAAATAATTAATAAACTAGTAAATATTGGTTGAACAATCTAACCTCCTGGTAAGGTTGTTTTGGATTATTGTTGCTGGGGATAATCTATTTCCTTACCACGTGAACCAGTATCACTGCCTTACCGTCCATCTCAAGGTCCACTTTTTTCAACAAAAATTGATCTGTAGCCATAACAAATAAGCCAACAATTAACTACGAAAAAATTGATAGGAGAATATGAATGAATAAATAAATAAATATTGCTGTTGCATACTATAGGAACGCACAATATATATATATATATACTGAAAAAACCATTGAAATAAAATTAGGGATTCCAAGAAGTATTCCCATAATTAAACACTAACAGAGATGAAAAATTGGCCTAAATTCAATTAGGCTTAGATTAAAGAAACCATAAACACCATTCTTGAATTAGGGATAATTGACTGAAATTGAAATTGATAGACGCGAAATAGGGATTCTTAAATGAGTGATAATTCATAAACGTACCCGATAGTGATCGTGTTCTAGGTCCTCTAGTTGTAATCAAAACGCCATTTTATCGAGAATAACCCAACACATACATGACTTTACAAAAATAAACCCAAATCGTTTACGGAAAATTACAAAATTACCATTAGCTTACGAAGCCAGACAAAGAGCGGGAAAAACTATGCGAGACACTTAAGTCTCTTAATTATATATATATATATATAGATATAGATGTAACTTTTAACTAACCGAAGTTTCATATGTAACTAGAAACTCACTAAATTTTTGAGAATGTTTACCATTCACTACCAATATTAATGCAAATTCATTTCGTTATTTCTTTTTATTCTTTTAGGCTTTTATTTTAGCTTTTTCTTTTTCTTATTATACAAAAATACATGAAACCGTCAATTGACTACTACACATACAACTTCACGATATCATAGCATAACACGAATTTGAGCAATCTTTTGAGCATACATTATTATTGATGATGAGACGCCGCGAAGTTGTATATGTAGCAGTCAATTGATGTTTTTATGTGATTTCATATAATAAAAAGGGAAAAACTAGTATTAAAGCCTAAAAGAATGGAAGGAAATAAGGAAATGAATTTGCATTCATATAGGTGGTGGTTAGTAAATATTCTCAAAAACTAAATAAGTTTTTGATTATATATGAAAATTCAGTGAGTTAATAGTTACACTTATAAAGTATAGTGAGTGTCTAGTAACTTTTAAAATATAGTCATTAACCACGTCACTAACACCGTTAAATTTATACAAATTGTGGTTAAGAAAGAAATGAATGGTGAACATTATCTAAAGTTCAGTGAGTTAGTAGTTATAATTCAAATTTCAATGAGTTAATATTTATATTTCTAAAGTTTAGTGAATATTCATTAAATTTCCCTATACACTAAAAAATGAAAAATAAACCAATATGTGTGGACATGATGAAAGCTAAAGCTTAAATGAGAAGATATTAAAAGTAGCTTCTTTTGAGGCTGCTTAAGTATCTGCTTAACGAAAGCCAGACAAAAAGAATAGTTCCCTTTTGAACAGTATTTTGGATTTTGACGACATCGCCGGCCCTTGTCTGTCGACGGTCTGCTCCGCCGTCAATTTCCTCCGGCATTCCCAAGCTTCGACACCCAAATCAAAACCCACTTGCTGAATTTCTCTATTCTTTGCATTCACATACCCCCTGAATTTCAAGAATTCCTGAAAAATGGGCAGTCAAATCAGCAGAACAAATGATCAAAGTGATGGCAGCCACCGGCGCCGGCGACCTCAAACAGTGGAGCCACCAGCTCGAACGACCTCCACTTCCGACACGGGTACAACGCAGGACGGGGCCCCGAGCAGCAGCCACTCGCGGCCACCTGACCCGCCAGCTCGAACTACCTCCGTCTCCAACTCAGACTCGACTCCGGAGGAGGCCGATCTGAGCTCCTACGAAGCTGCATGCCAAGCCGATCCGGACCTTAGAAACTTCGACTCTACTCTCCAGGTTCGCACAAGCCGAGCCATCAACTCTATTGCTGTCGGCTTAGAGGTTCGTTCCTTGTCCCTCGACTCCCTTCGGGAAGTCACGGAATGTCTTCTTGAAATGAACCAAGAAGTGGTAAAAATTATTCTTGACAATCAGAAAGACATTTGGAAAAATAAAGAATTATCGGATCTTGTCGATGATTATTTCGATAATAGTCTTCAAACCTTAGATTTTTGTGCTGCCCTTGACGCCTGTCTAAGTCGGGCCGGGCATTTCAAGACCATAATCAATGTAGCTCTTCGAGTATTTGAGGAAGAGCATTATAGTACTCCGGAAGATGGAAGCCTAAAGAGTTATTCAAGAACTTTGGATGAACTGAGCAATTTAAAGGGGTTGGGGGGTCCCTTTACAGAGGAGTTTTTCAAAATGTTTACATTGGTTTATACCCAGCAAGTTGTGCTGATGGAAAAATTGGTAGCAAAAAAGAGAAAGCTTGACAAGAAGTTGGGTAGAATGAGGACATGGAGGAAGGTGTCCAATGTGATATTTGTGGTGGCATTTGCCACGGTTTTGATATGCTCCGTGGTGGCAGCGGCAGTCACCGCCCCACCTGTCGTGACAGCTCTGGCTGCAGCAGCTGCTGTGCCTTTAGGCTCAATGGGGAGATGGCTTAACATGATTTGGAAGAAGTGCGAGAAGGATTTACGGGGCCAAAGGGAGATTATTACTTCGATGCAGATTGGAAGTTACATTGTGATTAAGGACTTGGATAGCATAAGGGTGCTTGTAGACATGCTTCAGATTAAGATTGAGGATTCCGATCTTGGGGAATGCAGATTTTGCAATGAGGGATGAACAGGCGGTGGTGATTGCAGTGGAGGAGATTAAGAAGAAAGTGAATGACTTTGCTAAGACCATACAAGATTTGAAAGAGCATGCAGATAAATGTACCAGAGAAACAAGGATGGCAAGGACGGTAATACTGCGGAGGATCATAAATCACCCAAGCAGCTCTAGTCAGGACTTTGGTATGTTTTCATAAAGAACGAGTTACAAGTTGCTGATTTTTTGCTTGAGACTCAGTTAATTGAGTAAATCCCTACAAAAATAAGCTATTTATGCACCTGGGCGGCTGTGCTGATTTACTGTATACTTATTCCTATAGAGAAATGACTATAGAAATTGCTAATTGTTAGACTATCTGATTACGGTATATGCATGATATGCCAATGTTCTTGTATGTCAGAATTAAGGAATGTATATTTCATAGTCTTGAGTTGCATAATTGTTAAGTAACTCATGAGGCACTCTGAATCATCACATCCTTACTTCTTGGTGTGTTAATGTGTTTGGAACATGGAATAGATCTTTCACTTCTCAACGCCACTATGAGCTGATTTGTTAACTTAGAGTACTTTCATCCCTTTCCTCCGTAAAATTATGACAGGGAAGAATGTCTTTTTTTCATATACCAGAAGATACTAAAACCATAGATCAAAAAGTATTTAATGGTATAGCGGTCATCTGCATTTGCTCGACATGACGTGAAAGCATTATTAGAACGATGTTAGAGACAATGTAATAATATTATAGATGTTCTGCTGTCAGCAATTATACTTGAAAACTTGTCTAGGTGAAACTACAAGCAACTTTTCGTGTAGGAATGTTAAGTGATGTAAATTTCATTTCAGTAAAGCACGTTGAGTAAAGAAAGCATAACATTCATAACATTCTGGGATGACTTAAGTTCTTTCTGGTTTTGCCCGTAAAGCTAATTCAACTCCCATTCCTATGTTTCTGTCGAAATGTTTTCCATTACCACTACCATAGGTATTCTGGGTAAGAGAAAGATACTGGTAATGTTTAGGTGCTTTTTAAGGGTAATATGGAGCTTAATTCAGACGGCCTAGGTTAAAGCTTAATGGTACTACTTCTGAGTGAAGTTTTAATTTTAGCCATACTTGAAGATTATCCTACGAAAATGCTAATAAAAATTGTAGGTGGTGCATTCAAAATCCATCGAGCCTTTTACTGAACTTGGAATTGCATTTTCGTTTGCATTACCAAGCTTTCTGCTTTACTTAAAACCTTATAGATAGAGTATCCAATGGAATGGCATTAGGACATGGAGTGCAGACTTGTCAAGTGGACGAAAATCTTGTTCTGGTACACCGTTACACTGTAACTCTATCCTTGTTTCTTGTTGCCAGTTCGATTGCAGTCAGTTGAGAATTAGTGTAGAACTTTCTCAAATCTTGATTCGTGCAATGACAATCCTACTTCACTTTTGTACCCGGTTACATTGGAAAGAAAGAAAGCTAATATCAGGCTTTGCCATAAATTTGCTAAGATTCACATGATGTTGAATCCTGCTAACCAGCACGAGGGCGGGCACGGCCTCCCTCTGCCTCCCAGATGCCTTTCATGCGGGTATTGCCCATACGCCATAACTAGCAAGTAACATTTTTTTGTTCATGTTTTGTGCTCATTTCTGGACGGGAGTCTTAACTTCTTTATCGTTGCTGTAACCATATATATATATATATTCTTATTCTTTTTTCTTTTCCCCCTTCTGAACACATTGAAAATCAAAGGGAAATATTTTAGATGCTAGCTTTATCATGAGAGGTCCTCTTTTTTCCTTACAATAATGCTGTGACTACGAGAAGTTGGGTTTAACAATTAAGCTCCACATTACAGTAAAGTTATCAGTTCGAGAAGTTACAAAAAGTTGGGTTTAACAATTAATCTTATACACTGACCTTACTCCTCACTAGCAATTTAATTCGGTGTAATTAGGCTATTGAACTTTTATTTACGGGCAATTAAGCTACGAGTTCAAAGCAATTCTATCACTTAGGACGTGTTTGATTACTTTAATTTTCCAAGGAAAATGTTAGTTCTTCACTTAACTTTTGACTTTTGATCTGCTTTTTTTCCTGTGAAAAACGTTTTCTCAGTTTTGGTCAATTGACCCATGTTTTTCAAGAAAAAAGGG
The DNA here is from genome assembly GCA_963692815.1 of Nyctanthes arbor-tristis. Lineage (NCBI taxonomy): Eukaryota > Viridiplantae > Streptophyta > Magnoliopsida > Lamiales > Oleaceae > Nyctanthes > Nyctanthes arbor-tristis. Next base: position 52,340 of record CAVNYN010213194.1, read on the forward strand.
GAAGTATTTTCGGGGAATAGGTATTTAGTTTTTGGGGTAATCGGAATCCTGTATTTCTTAAAATATTAAACTATTTTTCAAAAAAAAGTTGGCACTTTTTCTACACGACGCTCTTCCGATCTTATGAATATTGCTATTCATCAACACAGGCCATGATCATTATCCTATGTACTAGTGTAGTGTCAATAAATGATATAAGTCAAATAAAATGTAAGAACATGTGATGTATTAAGTGGACTTTTGTAATAAAACACTGTATAAACATAATGGTTGTCACAAGTAGTGATAAATAGCACTACTTTTTTTATTTGTCCTTTCTTGCCAATGTGTCAAGGAATATAACATTGGTCATTTCACATCAACATTGTTGGAGGCTATATAAATTTGTTCTCTTTTTTATCTGTCATTTCTTGTCAATGTGTTGAGGAATATAAGACGTTATGGTCATTTCACATCAACATTATTGGAACTTATATAACTTTGTTCAATGTCGATATTTATTCACAAATCACTCACTCGATTTCACAGTTTCTTTTTTATTATAAGCTTCTAATGTACGTTAGAGATTTTTTTTCTCTCGCGGTGGTTTGATTTTATCTCAAATGTAAACATCTCTTGAGGTCAAAATTAGTGTTCGTGTAGCTTTGAAGAATGACAAAAAAAAACATTAATAAGATATGTGTATAAAAGAACTCCATGGAAAAAAGTACAAATTGTATAGAAAATTTGACAATTTTATGCAAAATAATAATGACTTAAAAAAAACAAAAGTAGAAAAGCAACCAAAAAAAAAAAAAAACTTGTCTCCTAACATATGTATAGCGTTCAATTCCCCTTCCCGATATTTCTCCTATAATATTAACAAAAAAAGTTTAGGTGAAAAATTAAGTCAATCAAACACATATAATTGACATTTCTTAAGAAAATAAATTCTAAAGATTCAATTGTTTGGTGAAATTAGGGAGAAATGATGAATTTTAATTTGCAAGCAATTAGACTAGTCATCGACCATTGGTCCCACAACAAAAAGAGCATCTCCACTACAACTCAACGAATTATCAATGGTTTTTTTTTTTTCTTAAATAACAAATTTCCAATGCTAATCTTATGATTTACGATCAAAATCTTTAAGAGAAGAATAAATAAAAACATAATACTATTTATTTAGATTGATCGGTCTCCAGTCTAGTTGTTATTTCTTTATTAATTATTGAATAAATAAAAACTCCGAGGCATTTATGAATATTTACTCATCTACTAATATAGTGATTAATGTCAACTAAATTGGAGACTAATAGCATAACTCAAATGAAAATTACTAATATATTTTTTGGTTGTAAATTATTTCAAATTATCCGTAATTGTTGGCATAAACATGATTTTTCAATCATTATCACATCCCCACCCCGACCCCATCCATACTCAAGCTAACATAACACATTAGATAATAATAACACGAGGAATTAAGGAAACAAAAAATAAAATGGAAATATTATCTAGAATAAGTAAAATAATTATCCGTAACGTGCGTTGAGCCCATGCAAAGGATTTGGTTAGAATATACTAGATTCCTACAAGTATATAAATGGAACCTAATCTTACAAAAGCTGTAATATCTTGTAAAATTTTATAAACAAATTATACAATATAATCGTCATTTTGATAATGATGAAAGATTTATTTGCATTTGTATCAATTGAAGTGTTATAAGATCATGACAAAGTGATCAAATTGACTCGCATCAATGGAAAAATTACAAGACTTGGCACTCGAATGAATATCAAGGAAAAGAATGTGACAATATAATTGTATCGAATTACAAAATTGAGAGTTGCCACACAATTGAATGACAAAAATTTAAACGTAACAATGTAATCGTATTTGAAATATTGCAAGAATGTTATGAACATAAATGCCAAGAACTGAAACATGATTATTGACAATATGATTGATACTTGGGTAATGAATTGGAATAAGAATGTGGTTACTGAGAATGCATTGATAATGATTGTATAACCACATGAGTTTGCCATTGATAATGTAAACGTTATCTTGACAATGATCGAATAGTCATTCGAAATGTCACAAGAATTTAAAGAATTGTGACTCAAAGACGCCTAGAAGTAAATAATGTAGTTATTGGTTAACATTTTGAAAGTTGATAACCTAATTGTAAAACCCTAATAAGTGAAAGGGCTCAAGTAACAAGAATTAAAACGTTATGACTTAATCATAAGACAACCCAAAGTATAAAGACTACTCGAACAATTTTCCGCCAAATGTATGGCGCCACAATGCGCCACGTGTCGTGTATCGATTGGCGGATTCCAAAAATTTATTAAAAACAACTATCTCTAAATATTTTTTAAACTATTATAAATAGGGAAGAGATGTGAGGTTTCTCCAATCAATCCCTTCCCCATCTCTCTCCCTCGTTCTCCCTTTATATTTGTCTTGCGGCCATTTGTCTTGCTCTCCATTGGAAGATCTTAAGATCTTTAAATACGAAATTCGTCCAAAATGGGGAAAGGGTAATAGAAAACCATGGAAAACTCACAAAAACATCTTCCGTTCACTTAAAAAGGCCTCATTTTCATATATATATATATATATAAGAAAATCAACTTGAAATATCACTTTGATCAAGAAAAAATGAGGTTTTGAAGGTAATTGTCAACAACTCAAAGAATCTTTGGAAAAATCAGGTTAAAGATGTGAGTAACTAATACTTTGATTCCGTTTTTGCATTTATGATATTTTGATACGATAAGTATGGTTTTAATTGAAGCATTCCATGAGATAAACATGGATTTGATGCATTGAAAAGAAAGATGATTTATTGCATTTAAATCACTAGTTGTTCTATCCGTCTTGTATTGAATTGCCTTGAATTATTTTTCACACTATGACTTATTCAATGATCCTGGGATAGGGAAGATTGGTGTGGTATTTGCCTTGAATTGGAACTTCGGTAAGGGTTAACTGGGTTCATTGTGGATCTACTTAATTGAATATGTCCATGATTGAATTGATATGACTCTTGCGCGTACTACGAGTAGTAGTTTAACTAGTAATAGGGTCCTCTTGTGTAATGAAAATCTTTGTGCATTCAATGATTTTCTTGAAAATAAATCTTTAAGTTGAAGGGTGAATCAAAGTGTTTTGTTATTCACTGAGTACTTCGTACTCACTCCCTCTTTTCTACAATTTTGTAGATGATTGAAGATATGACATTTGAAAAGTAGGACAAGCCAGACGTTGGAACATGCTCGCGCATGGGAGTAGAGTTGTGCATGTAGTGACAACTTATCTTTAATGCAACTACGAAAGCAATTATGAATTTAATACCTTTTGTGTTAATAAGTATGTCTATCTCTATAAATGTATTTCTATCAACTGGAAACTTACTTTTTAATATAATAGTTTTCCAATAACTTGTCTTGGTTAAACTAATTATGTTTGCTTTGAAATATATCTATTAATATAACTTTTTGTGCTCTTTATATTTTATTAAAAACCAAGTTTTAAAGAATTCTTTAAAATATATCAACTTGTTAGTTTAAGTAATTAGTCTTATCAAGTCAAAAGCTATTTGTTTCTCCTGTACGTCCCGTCCCCATTATTTGTATTGAAACTTCCGCTATGGAATTTACGAATCGATATAAGATAGTCAAGAATTTTATAAAATTAGCCGGAGTGTGACAAAAGCTGTCTAAGTTAAAATCAAAATACTATTTTAACCTAAATAAAATGCATAATTTTACGCTTTGCTGTATTTTTTAGAAGACGTGCATAGCACAGTAGAGAAGAGAAAAGAAACCATTTTGACCGTGATAATTTTTTAAATTGATAGCCGGGAAAAAGAAAAGAAAAGAAATGATTGAATTTTGCCATTTTCATAACTTCCTCATTTCATCTTACAGTGCTGGTATATACATCATGAGCTACTCTACAATCAAAATTGTAGTCACAGTAAGTGTTTAACCTCTAAAACTGTAATTTTTAACTCAGAAAATATCCCCAAAAAAGGAAAAAATCTTTTTTTTTTTTGAAAAAGGGGAAAATACCACATATCTCAAATATCCTTCTCTTTGATCGGGTCGTCAACCTTCTAAATCTCAGCCTCTCTCACGACGGCGCCACCGCCACCGCCGGTTTTCCTGATTCTGTTACGCATTTTCACGTAGAAATTGAAGAAGAGAAGAAGAATGGCCCCATTAAGCACCGAATTGAACCCCCAGGCTCCGATCCCATTGCACCCGCCTTTCACGAAATGCAGCAGAAGCACCCCAACATGGCAAATCAGATTACAAACCAGCAGAACCATCTGGCAATTCACGACGAACGGAAAACACGCACTCGGCAGCCCAATCTCCGTCCAGAACCGGTATCCATAAACCACAGCGTAAACCGACGTCGTTAGCAGAATCGCCAGAACTTGGAACGATTGGGAGAATTCGAGCCAGAGGAACGAGGTCAGAATCAGAATGGAG
>CAVNYN010213196.1:0-43704 GCA_963692815.1 Nyctanthes arbor-tristis
TTGGAGGGTTGACGAAGAGTGGTGGTGAAGTAGAGGGGACGACGACGATAAATAAAGGGCGGTTGTATAGAAGGAAGAAAATTATTCAACCATCCAGTGAAAGGACTAGCAGGGGTGAGGGAATGGTGAGAGGCTTGGTTTGAATGAGACTAAAAAAGTTGGAGAGGAACTAAGGATGCATAATGAGCGGCCCATGGCCCGGCCCGGCCGATAAAAAACCAAAGCCAAGCCGGCTCATAGCTTGTTTAAGATGGGCCCACGCCTCGCCTCGCCTCGCCTCAAATTCTAGGGCAAGCTCAAGCTGGGCCGGCCCGTGTGGCTCAATGGGCCAAACGAGCTGGCCCATAATTACGGGCCTAACGGGCTGAGTTGAGCCAGCCCGTGTGAAACTTAGGTAGGAAAGAAAAAATTTTAAATTAAAATAGGGAAAAAAATTTAAAAAAAGCTCGGCCTGGCTCGGAAAAGGCCTCAGCCAAAGCTCAGGTTGAGCCTAATTTTCACGGCCGAGCCAAGAAGGGCTTCGGCTCTGGCTTTTTCAGCTCGGGACCAAAAATGTCTGATTTGAGCTCGAGCCCAAATGTCGGCGACCCGAGCCGGCTCAACTCGTTGACATCCCTAGGAGGAACGGGGCCTAAGGAGGTTGTCTCAGTCAAACGACGTACTAGTCTGGTGGAGGGTTTGGTGTCAAGGACAACTACTACTATTTTATTGCAAACTTTCCCAAAGAAATAGAAAGGAAATCAAGAGAGCAGTGGGAGTGGGAGGAAGATTAAGTGAAGATTAGAGGATATGGAGGAGTACGGAGAGGTGTTTAAACGGGCAAGGAAGGAGGATGGCTAATCATTGTTGATGAAGATAACGAATTAAAGAGCTCTATTTTGCACGGCCATCAAGCACAATGAATTGCCTTAGCTAGAACGTACAGGGCTCGGGCAATTCCCATACTGTCGTGAAGGTTTAAAGAACTCTTTAAAGGTTTTTCCTAGGTTTAGTCTTTCTATTTGAGACTAAACTGTTCGTGTAAGGGCAGAGAGATACGAGAGTTCAGTTGAGTTATCGATACAGTTTTGTGGTGCCAAGTGAAGGATCTAGTGGTAGTCTAACGTTACTTTGGGATGATGAATGGAGAGTGGAAATAAAATCCTTTTCGAAAAGACATATTGACGCCTTGATTTCTTCTACTGATGGATTTCATTGGCGTTTCATAGCCTTTTATGGCAATCCTAAACTTTCAGAGCATTATCATTCTTGGACACTTTTGTGGAGATTGGGTGAATAATGGGACTTGTCGTGGCTGCGCGTAGGATATTTTAATGAAACAAGTGAATTGTATAAACGAATGGGAGGAGGAGAATGGCAAATTTCTACTATAAGGGCTTCTCAAGATGTTATGCCAGATTGTGGATTACATTCCATCTGTTACCGAGGTCCTAAATTCATATGGAACAAATAGATGGGCGGGAGATGTGAATATACAAGTGAGATTGGATAGATTCTTGGGTTCAGTACAATGAAGTACCAAGTACATGAATGGGGGTCGGCCACTTGCCTTACACTACCTCGAATCACAGTCCCATTCTGTTGTAATTTTAGGGGTAGCCGGAAGATGTAGTGAAATGTCGAACGAGGAGGCTATGTTGCAACTGCTTTTGCGCTGACGATTGTGATGAGGTTATTGGGGGGGGGGGGCTGTTGGGACTGGGTGTCACTTTATCAGAAGCAATTTATCATTTTTTGGGCACCTTAGATTGAGAGAAGTAAGATGCATCATGAGGGAATATCTCTATGCCTATCAACATGCCCAATTGATGAGTCCAATTAATAAGAGCGGGATAGGCTTAGAGAAGCAGCGTTTGGAAGGCGCGTAATGGTAGAAAATGTTCATGGGGGTTGGACTGTACACAGATGCAGTGATGCAACCCAGAGGTGTGGGGCTTGGGAGAGTATTTTGGAATGCTGAAGGGTCCGATCTATAGGAGATTTTGTGGTCGCGGTGGCTGGATATTACCCAGTAGAAGCGGCAGACGCAATGGCAATCCAAGAGGGACTTCGTTGTGCATTGAACTCGAATACACAAATTCAAGAAGTAAGAACAGATACCATGTATATTGTTCATGGCTTGTGGGACATAAATCAAATGGGAGACATGGATCCTCTATTTAGGCAGCCTCGCGTGCTTTTTAATTCTTTAAATTGTGATCTATACACTTACATTCCATGTAGTAGAAATAAAATGGCGCACCTACTGGCGTCAGTTGCGGTAGGATCCCCAGTAAATTGTTACTAGTTTGACTGTATTCCACTGCTTATTTCCCCACTTAACTGTGGGGTGCTAGCTAAATGAAAATGCATGTTATATATTTCAAAAAAAAAAAAAAGAAAGAAAGAAAAAAGAAAAAACTTAGAGAAATAATATTTTTTTAACCTTTTTCCTAAAAAATCAGACATGGAATACAAATTTTGCCAAAATCAAGTACCCCCAAAAGTCTCTCCCTCTCTCTCCCTTCCTTCCTTCACGTAACCCCTCATTCTTTCTATCTTCTATAACTCATTCACCATAAACCGCCGCCATTGTCGCCGTATCCTCGTGACAATCACCACTACTGTTGCCTCTACTTTGTACGAATTCAGATCATGATTTTCATAGTGTGGAATCACAATCTAGTTTGATGTTACTGTGATCGTCAATTTTCAGAAATCATGGTATCAGAAAATAAGGGTTTGTTTTTTTTTTTTTTTAATTTCTTCTAAAATTTGTATTTACGAAATTTGAATAGTGATTTTTAACACCGGAATTGTGCAAGTATAACTCTTATAGAGATTGTGGCGGTGCGATAGGGGTGTTACTATGACTGGCGATTTTTGACTTGCCAGATTTGTTATTTGTGACTGGCATGTGGTGGTTGTGTGATTGTTTTGCTACTGGTCGGTGGTTGGTGGTGGTGTGACAAGTCACAATGTTGTTTGTGGTGGTGGTTGTGTTATTATTTTGCTACTAGCTAGTAGTTTGACTCGGTTGTGACCGGAGTGTGGTTCGTCTATTACTTGGCGGTCATGAGTTATAGTGTGACTTATCTATGACTCGAATGTGACTCGTTTATGACTAATAGTTAAGATCACAATATTACAACTAATCTTTTTAATAAAAGCTTAATCTGCCTTGATTTTAAAAATGGCGTAAAAAATATTAGTATTTCACAAGTTAACCCTTTTTTATGGGAAGTAGAAAATTTTTTGGGCCCATGTAAACCTTCTTGGGTCCGTCTCTGCGTTATTCCTGTGCTCTCTTTATCTCATAAAGATATTCTGCTATTCCTTTTTTAATGGTTCAAAATCATATTCTCTTTTTCTTATATAATTTTTTAGTTTTCTAATATAACCTTATTTATTGTTCATGGTAATCAAGAATAATAAAGAAGAATTAAAGTTAAATATTAAACAAATCAAATGACATATTAGAAAATATATTCTAATTGTATATGTTTTAATCTCGTTAATAATTTTTCTTAATCTACGTGAAAAATGAAAGAGGAATATCTTTGCGCGATGAAGGGGCTGATAAATAAACTAGCTGAGTTGTACATAATAAATTAAGTTTTTTTTTATAGAAGATCAGCACTCCTCTTAATTAGAGTTTATTATTATTTTCTCGAATTTCAGTATCAAGATGGACTAGCTAGTGATGATCAAGTTGCATTAATGATGATTTTCTTCAATTGATACCTTCTTATCTAAATCGAACCCACAGGGCCGGACTTGTAGTAAATCGGGTCCCAAGCGAAATCTAAAAAATGGGACCCTATAACGATCAATAATTTTATTTTTTTAAATACTACTAAATAACATATTATAATAGCTACCCACAAGATAAGAATAGAACCAGGCAGCTATCTCTCTCAGAAAATAATTTTCTTTTAGTCTCAAGGAGTAGTCTTTTAAGCTCAATATAAGGGAATGAAGATTTAGACATAGAAATAAGATAAGTCAATTCCGACCAAATAATTCAAATTGAATGTTAAAAGCAAAATAAGCTATACTAGTATAACGCACTGCTAGAAAAAAAGTTTGAAATTTAACTATGTAAATGTTTTTTTAATAAATTTACAATAGTTGAACATATTCTAAAATTGTAAAAACACAAGGTGTATACCAATGGAGGAAATAGTATCAATAGTTGTACCAATCTAATATACTTAAGTTGAAAAAGAAATCCATATTCATTTCACAATTCACATGATAATCAACATTCCAGTTGCAATCTTCTTTCTCTTTGTATATATACCTCAGTGAAATAGGTCTATCCTCAATATTCAATATATTCGCAACTGTAAATTCAGCTAAAGATCTAGAACACCCGAGATTTAAGCTATGCCAGCATAATACTCGTACGTTGCAGGAACAAACAATTCAAAATTAACTATTTAAAAGTATTTTTGATTTGATGTGAAATAATTAAATCTCCATTAAAAATTTAAAAACACAACCGTTGAAAAATTAAAACAGTTGTATCATCCTTTTAGTTATTGATAAGAACATAATATATTTACTATGTGAAAAATGCATGATCAAATCACTATTCTTTCAAAAGAGCTTGAAAGGATTCCCCATAATCTCGGATAATTTCCATTATTATCTTTAACAGAAAAGTGATTGATCATGTAAACGTTTCCTTAAGTGATTAGCTAATCGAACATTTTAATAAGCTGACCCTTTGCAATTGATTGAACTCTATCATGTGAGTATTATGTTAATCAGTATATAATGTTGACTGACATCTATTGCAATTGAACAAAATTTAATTTGGAAATATATAAAATGGAGAGGGAATATTTACAATTTCAATAGCCACATAGAATTCAACAAAAAAACACAATCGACGTAGAAATTAAATAGATGGAAGCATTATAAAAATAAGAGTAAGGAAGTAATTAAATTGATATAGAAAGTTAGAATTTTTTTTTTTAAATAATGACATAAGGAACAGAAACTGAAAATTAGAGATTTAGGTGGGAAAAATGGTAGAAGACTACCTTTGATTTAGATGATGATGATGGTGATGATGATGACAGAAATAATAACCCGATAATAAATTAGCAAAACCGGTTTTAGAAGAAAGAAAGAAAGAAAGAAACCAAATAATACATATGACACCAGTAAAAAATTTAATTGGTCCGTGTTTGGGCGGGAATAAGGGTAGAAGACTACCTTTGATTCATATAATAAATAGAAGTTGGCCTCAAAACTGGGGAATTTTTTTGGAATATATAGATGGGTTCTTTAGATTAAAATCCCTTTTATTGATAAGGGGTTTGAAAAATGCTTTACTTTTGAAACTAATTGTAAAAATACTCTTTGTAATTGAAAAACTATCCCTACACCAGTTTTTGTTAAATTAATTATTACTATTATTATTATTATTATTATTATTATTATTTATTAGCATCATCATCATCAACAAAAAACACCACCAAAGTCAATGTTGCCACTATGGCCAATCACAGACAACTCAACACCACAAACATTAGTATGAAACACCGCCTAGTATGTAAACACAATTTAAAAAATAGTAAAAAAACCAAAAAAAAAAAAAAGGAAACAATTGTCACCAAAAAAAAAAAAAAAACTAAAAAAGTAAAATTTGGTAACAAATACCAACCACTTACTGAAAAAAATCTAAAAAAAACTAGAAATAGTCATATGCATGGAAAACACCAAAATTATCGGAGTAACAATCTAAAATATAGGTGTTGCCACTAAAATTATAGTAACAACCATAAAAAGTAAAATTTGGTAACAAATATCAACCACTCACCAGAAAAAATCTAGAAAGCTAGAAATAGTCACATGCATGGAAAACACCAAAATTATGGGAGTAACAATCTAAAATATAGGTCTTACCACTAAAAATTATAAGAACAACCATAAGAAAACACAGTTACTATGATAGCAACTACTAAAATACATAGTAACAAAATCATCGGTAATATTAATACATGATCAGTAGTATAGTAACAATCACTGGTAACACTAATACATTATCGGTAGCACTAATACATGATAACAATCATAAAAAAATATATAGTAACAATCACCGGGTAACACGTTAGGAAATAGTAACATAAAGGAGATTAATTCGATTCAACCGGTAACTTAAATTTTAAAAAATAAGATAAGAAATTTAAAACTGAGATAAGATATTTGCTGTTGTAAGAAAAAAATAGATAAATAAATAAAGTGAAAAATTAAAAAAATAAAAATAAAGAGCATCGCCGTCAGTATAGTGTCTTCTCCTCCCAAGTGAGTGTCTTCAGTGCTCAACAATGAGACATCAAAAGTCCCACCACCAAGATCAAAGATCAGCACATTCTTTTCACCACTTCTTGAAGCTTTCTTGTCCAATCCATATGCAATTACGGCAGCCATTGGCTCGTTTATAATCCTCATAACATTGAGCCCAGAAATTGCACCGGTATCCTTCGTCATGAGCCTCTGACAATTATCGAAATAAGCCAGCACAGTAATAACAGCATTTTTAATACTTTGCCCCCAAGAAAACCTCAGCAATTTCCTTCATTTTTGTCAAAACCATCGAAGATATATCCTCTACGGCAAACTGTTTCTCCTCACCTATATAATTAACAACAATCATGATCGCAGAAGAAATCTCCTCTGCGATCATTGAAACATCGCAGCCCCCGAAACAGCAGCAATAGAAGTCACGGGAACATTGTAGTAGCAACAATAGTCACTGGAAAATCGCAGCAGTAGCAACATATCGCGCGCTGCCTTCACAGCGGCCGAACAGCAATGATCTACCTCTCCCCTCTATTCAAGGTCAAGTAATGGTGGCGGCGGCTATAGTGGTGGCGGTGGTGAAGGTGGTGGATCTTGATGAGAATGGAGGATGGTTGCTAGGGGGTCATACATATATATATATATATATAGATATATGTGGTATAATACGTAAATGAATTAATAATAATGTAGTTATTATATAAAAAATAAAAATAATTAAAAATGGGTGTTTTTACAATGTATAAGGGTATATCGTTTTAAATTCAAGTGTAAAAAGAAGTGTAGAACTTGAAAAGGAGGCTAAATCTCTAATTGTCTCTATATAAATAGTTCTTGAGTTTGTAAATTTATTTTGTAAATGTGACGGGCCTCATTTAGTTCTTGTTCTTGAGTTTGTAAATTTATTTTGTGAATGTGACAGGCCTCATTTAGTTCTTGAGTTTTTGAAAAGTAAACTTCCGATCTCTTGGATTTAAGCTAAAAGTGGGCCTCAAAAATATATATTTCTTGAGTTTTGCCTCTATTAGAATGGGCTTGTAGGGGGAAAAATGGAAAAGAAAGCACAAAAGGGATGTCTTGAAAAATACAAATGTTTTTTATATGGTTTTTAAAAGTAAGGTGCCTTACGTTTTTTTTGGAAAAATCAGGTATTTTACGTGTTTTTATAGTGTGAAATCACAATATTGCAACACAACAATCACAATTCGCCAAAAAACCAAGTCATATCAAAATAACTCGTCAAGACACCGAGTCACGTAAAAGACAACTCGTCAAAAACTAAGTCACAACAAAAATAATTTACCAAACACCGAGTTATATAAAACACAATTCGTCAAAACACTGAGTCACAATAAAACTAACCTGCCAAAACATTGAGCCGCAACAACTCACCTGAACAATTGAGTCACAACAACAAAACAACATGCCCGAACAACCGAATCACAACAATACAACAACTCGCTGGAACACCTAATCACAACAACCTAACAACTCACCGGAACACTCAGTCACAACAAATAATAATTCGTCGAAACAATCGAATTACAACAATATAACAACTCAACGAAACACAGATGTATAACAATCACAATATGTCAGAACACCTAATCACCACAATCACAATTCACCAGAACACATAGTCACAACAATAACAATTCGCCGAAACAACTGAATCACAATAATACAACAACCACAACTCGTCAAAAATTCAACACCAATACTGAAATCAATACCAGAAAAAAAATTTGAAATTGAAATCAACAAAAAACATAACACTGATTCAAAAAATTGAAACTGTACTTAAACAAAAATTCCCAAATTATAACCGGCGAATTCAATATAGTGGAATCCTTCCGCTTTCACCATTGTTGCAGCCCCAATGAGATCGTTTCTTGGTTATGTTGAAAATTGAGGAAGAAGAGAACGGAGTCTTGATGGATAATTAGCCACCATCTACATCAATTTCTAGCCCTAACCCCTAAGTCATCGTTGTCTTCTTCTTTGATCGATGTGTAACCCCGTGATTTATTTATTCTCAATTCATATTGGATTTAAGTCCAGTCTAGTGGTGGCGAATCAATCTAAATTTCATATTGACTTGTTGTTGCGTTGGTGGCGGAAAAGTACTGTAGCGCCAGCTGAAGGGAAAGATGAAGTGGAGGAGTACAATTTGGGTTAGATGTTGCGGGAGTGATTGTTGTTTCTGTGAGCACTTGACTTTTGCAAATAGTTTGTTGCGGTACTGGAAGGTGAAAAGTAATTGTTAAAGTGTTGGATCTTTCTAATTATTCCAGCATGAAAATCAGAAAATGGGTTTTCTAGATTTCTGGGCCCTAAGCACTAGCCTGTTCGGCCATGTTCGGCCCTGCAAACCCTTCTTCAATTATTAGAATCAAATGGTGGTGTTATAATTATTATTATTATTTTCTCGAATAATCTACTATTGGAGACAATTGAAAAGGCGCCAAAGCATCATTACAAACTTAAAATTTACATTAAAGAAAAAATTAAAAGCTAAAAAAAAAAAAAACACACACACACACACAAGAAATTTCATCAACATGATCATTGATGCATATGCCTAACCAAACAGTGCTAAGTCTCCAAATCCACCATCAACAAGCGTTAATGATGCTAGTTTTATTTGAATCTGTCACAAATCACAAATTTCAAACTGAGTAGTTAAAAAACCTTTTGATTTCCTCGTCCTGCTCAAAGTAAGGCATGTCTTTCTCATGCAAATGCAGCCACGCTTCAAGTCCATCATTTTCTTTGGTATTCATAAGCACGACTAGGTTTCTTAGAGGAATATTTGCAACGCTTACCCAAATTGGATTTCCAAAACCAAAATCAGCTTCATAGAATTCAAACTTGGACCAATCAGTGAACTTTAGACCTTGGATGCCTCTACCTTTTAATTTTTCAAGTGCAGTAAAAAATGATTCTTTGAGCATCTTGTGTCCATCCCCGCCATTAGACCTTAATATTATCTTGGAACAATCCGAAACAGCCTTCTTGATATTATTACGAAGTAGAGGAACGTTGCCCTCAAAGTTCCTGTTGCTTTCATCTGCATCAATTCTCGTGGTTGTTAGTAACACCAAGTTTCCACAAGTATATTTTGACAAAGGTGGAGTTGTTCTTGCTCGAACGTTAACCTCCTGCATTATGACACATGCTCGAGATTGCCCATGTTTTGCGAGATCAGAGCGCATAAGAGCCTCTGCTAAAAACGAAGAAACCAGGACCACTCTTGACGGGGGCGATCGCTATTCGCATACAAATGGCTTACTCTTTCCCTTAGGATTGCTATTGCTTTCTTATCAAATAAAATCCTCTTAACCACTATACCAGTTTCCAGTCTCTGGGTGGTTCCATAAATTTGATCGTCATCAGCTGGAAAATACAATGATGAATCAAAACCTGGGTTGATTAGAGGTTCAGTTTTGCCATCTCCTCGGCTGGCTTTCGCCCATGCGGATATGAATGTAGCAAATGAACACGCATCAAAAATCCTATGAGAAATGCTAAAACCAATGGCTATTCCACCACATCTAAATTTGGTTACCTGAACTGATAAAATTGGATCAGTGACTTCATCAGCCGCACCAATTTTCCGTGGCAAAAAATCCTTTAGACCGTCCACAGACCCAATAATATCAAGAAGCTCGATATCCATTACTCGAGCTTCTATAAATTCAGCACCCTGGTCGCTACAATCGACCAAGTGATCTTCTCTGATGTACCTTCCGGCCAAAGGGTAGAATTGGGGCAAGATTGTTTCTAATGATTTCTCCAAATGACCATTTACGTCATCGTCAGAGGAAGCCGAATAGTAGAGAATGGCAACAACATTCATAGTTGTATTAAGCTCGTCCATGCACGACAATTTATATGCGCGAAGACTTGGGGGAGTTGGTGTATATGGCTTCACCAACTTCTTGTTCACAATCTGGACCTTCATGGTGGGAACTTCCTCTTCAAAACCTGAACAAGAAGAAAGTTAATAAATTTCATTAATTTCACAAAGAAAAACTTGCAAAAGCGTAGAAGAATTACGTACATACCTTATTAAGAGACTATCTATTGATGGTAGACCCCGAATGAAGACCAAAAGTATATATAGACATTTTCAGATTCAGATCAAGAATGTCACCTCTTAAAAATTATGAATTTAATAACAGTAATAACTTCCACGAAGAACACATTTTTCCATGTTTTCTTATATTATTTATTTATTTATTTATTTTCTGGGGACATTGGGGGAATGTATGTATGGTGAACTCAATACCTCTTGTCTGAAATTTGAGCATTGAGTTTGTCGCTTTCTGCTATTTAAAAATTAATCCATGTGTTCTTGACAGAAGTTTATTTATTTCTATTTTTAATTGGTATATTAGTTAGCTTTCTATACTTTTCGTGATGTTGATTTGAAATTTGATTCTAATTATATAATAAAATTTCAATATAATTGAGTTTCAGATGGACTTTAACACTGAATGAAAGCAATTCGTTCATTGGATATGCACCATTAGTTTTTCGAAGGTAATTAGAGGTTTGCTGGTCCAGATTTAAAAGTTGTAGATGAACTTGCAAATGGATCTAAAAGTACAGGATGTTGACTGTAATTTGCTCTTTGAAAAGTCTTTTTCTTGTGACTACACTACATGCAGTACCTCTGTACCTGGTACTTGCCTGGCAGTCTTTGTCCAAGGAACGAAAATTTGTGGTTACAAAATCCATAAACGATCTGTCAAAAAAAAAAAAAAAAATTCCACAAAGGACAAACGCTTCTTTAAATACAAACAAACTCGTGTGATACACGAGCGCAAAATAATAAATAATAGAGTAATTCTATTTGCAGCTAACGGGTTGCAAAAGGTTTTACAAAACCTTGATAATATTCTTATTATGCCCTTTACATGGTCTTTCATGGTGTTCATGGCCCTCATACTATTTCGAAGTTACCCTCTGAAACTCTCAAAATCAAAGGCGGAATTAAGATGAACAAACTCATAAAATTACTCATTACGAGCCAAAAACTGTCTATAGGCATGATAATGATATTTCTTGTCATTATATGCTCTAATCATATAATTTATTTCTTCTATAAACTGAGTAATAATCTGGCTTACTATTGTTTTAACAACACAATCATGTAGATTTTGTTGGGTACTCAAAAGTCTCCTAATGACTTGTTCAATTTCTTCAATCTTTTGGTTAAGTCATTAAAGATTCATGCGATAATATGGGTTAAATAAAATAGAATAACACTGAATGTACTCTAAAAGTCTTTCTGGATTAAGTTGGTTAATTAAAACCTGTTGTCTAGCTGGGTTATCGCCAACTAATTCATTAAGCAGGTCTTGAAGACTATATGGATTATAATTAAGCAAGTTTTCTGTCATAATTGCCCAATCAAACTTCCTTAGTTAATTGCTCAGTAGAACTGAGATATAACTTTACAGTTTGATAGTTGCTACTATCAGTAATTGGAAGTAAACTGAAATTTACTTTGTTTAAATACATGGCATCTTAGCATGACTAATAAGATCAAAGTACTTAAAAATTTTTCTTGATAATTTATGAAGCAGAAATCTAAGGTACTAAGACACATAGATGCATATTAAATGACTGGAATTTAGGAAATTATAATTTTATACCTTCTTCCTGTTGTACGGGATATCTCCCTTGTTGGGTCTATTGCGCTTCTTTTTGATGTTTTCTTAGATAGATCCCTTGGTTGTGCCTCACAACTGTGTCCTGATGTCTACTGGCAATCAGTTCCGCCACAAGATCTTCTATCAAGAATACGGAACAAAGCCAAGACGATGGATAGAGTATTGATCTGTACACATGGATGAGATATTAATCTTTAAAAGCAAGGTTTAGGAAATAGACACTTATTTAATAAGGATTATAACTTCTTTATCCTATTAATTTACATTATAGTCGTGCTGTAGCCCTTGATTTCTACAAGAAAGCTTCAAACTTTGATTATTTTGGAAAGCATAAGAAATCTTTTAGGAGGTTTTTGAGATAGGTCGATTTTAGAATGCCTTCCTGATCTGAGTAGTGCTCTTTTTATAGATACAAGGGCATCTACTTTACATAATGGTAGGGTCCCTACATTATTACTATGTCAACCACTGCCTAGTGGATGGGTCTCATTTTATCATTATGTCTTGGTGAGCCAGCAATGTCAGAGTCTCAGTACCATATTTTCTTGCCACTTGTTAGTGCAATGATGTCATTGCATACGTCATTCAGAGTCTGAGGCATCTCCAACTTGTTTTGATGGGGACTCTTCAACTTTTACTTTGCCTTTATTACAGTGTCCACATGCATAATCTGTTCTAGGCACGTTCTTAGTAGCACTACACACTAGTCCTTTCTCAAGGTCTGGACCATTCCACTCATCAAGATAAAATGGCTTTTCAAAGATAGCAATATTCTTTGCATCCTTCTCATCCAGACGATTTTTGGTTGACGATGTCATTAAGATAAACTTTGATGAGTGGTTTACCTTAATTTTGGAATTTACATTAATCCTTCTAACCTTGTGCAAGAAGGATCTGAAGACTGTGATCTCCATGTCTGTAGAATTTCTTCTGTTATCTAGATTGGTTCCTTGACAACTAATGCTGCTAAGACTTTGTTTTGTGAGGCTATCCCTATTTCAATGAATTGATAACCTTTGTAGATATTATCTTCATTCCAGAAAGGGATAGTGCTGGTTATTGACAAGAAGCTTGTCTTATTATTGGTCTTGACAACTTTGGTTCTCCATTTAAGCACAAATTTTACGAATGAAGGATTTAATGCCGAAATTTCCTCGGCCTCTTGATTAAGATATATGAACTTTACTAAACCATAATTAAATGATTCAACAACAAGTTCTGGTACTGCTCCTTGGAAAAATATAAATTTTCCATATTCTTCACAAGTACCAGCAAAAGGTTACTTAGTTGTAGCATCTCCAATGGCTCTTGCTTCTACTTCAAGACTGATAAAGTTGCAGAATGAAGCTTTGATCTTTGAACTTTTTTTTTTCAATAATTTCTTCCTTTTCAGGCTTGAGATTAACCAGCCTACTGGGTAGAGGCGCAGGGGCTTTAAGAGCATGTTCATAGCTCCTTCTTAACCTCTGTTGTGCTTCGATCATTCTTTGGATTTTAGATGATCAGATAGCCTGTGTTCAAATTGCTTCTCTTGGTCTGAATCCAGTTGGAAAGAGAGGGAACATTAATAGATCAGTAATGTGCTGGACTAGTTTTGGGCACTTTTGGTGGCCTTTTTCAGTCCAGTACTGGTTGTATTCTTTTTGGGCCTCATCAAATGTTTTGAAAGACTTGCGCTTGAATGGAAGTCGTTTCACTTTAGGCTCCATCGTTTTCCATTCTTTGTAATATTCGCGATCTGGGCCGTCAAAGATTGCATAAACCTTTTTATAACCTGTAGATGAATCAAAAGATACTAATAGGTTAGGTATTTAGACAAATGATAAGTCCAATGTATCTGTTTGACCGGACTTGACTTTAAACTGTTGTAGCCTAAACTCTTGTTATTGAGTCTTTTTAGGCTCAATTTGAAAGATAATACATCCTTGTTATCAAGCTTTTGTGGATTTTCCACAGCTTGTATCTCTTTCCCATCTACTAGGTTTGAGATTTTTTTTGCTCACAATTTTCGTCTGTTAATGCTGCTACAGAGCTTTCACTTCATGGTGAGGATTTTAATTCTTTCCTCTTTGAAAATAAGAGAGTTCTTTGTTGTTTGTAAAAATCAAGCTTTGTATTCAGCAATGATAATTCCATTGTTTTTTATTGGTTTTGAAACTCCAAGTCCTAGATTTTATTGTCCAGTTCTTTCATTGGCAGAAATTTTACTTTCAAGCAAAATATATAATTCTCTCCTTAAAGAGTCTGTTAAATAATTATATTCTCCTTTAACGGTTTCAATATCAAAGTTGTAATGACTAAACCACATTTATCATCTAATAAGGCTTCCTTGTTTATAATATGTAAAAATGTCAGTTTTCATGAAAGATCTGCAAGTAGAACTATCAGTTCTAACAAGAAATTTATCTCTAATCACATAAACAAGGAATTTCTTGAATAGCATTTTGACTGCTAAGATTTCCTTTTCATTTATGTGGTAATTCTTTTGTGCTCCTTGAAAGGTTCCTGAAGCATAAGAACATAAATGTTCTTCATCCTTATGTGTTGGTTTAGCTTTAAGGACTGCTATCCAAAATTCTCCTGAAGCATCTATTTCAATTATCTTCGTCTCTTGGTGTTGGATGATAAAGAGATAGTAGAGCTGTTAAACTCGTCTTTAATTTCTGGACATATACTGTGTCAGTATGTGTCCATTTCCAAGGCACATTCTTCTTCAATTTCTTTTGAAGTAGTGCTCTATTCTCTACTAACCTGCTAATAAAATCTTAAGTATAAGTTAGACATCCAAGACGTGTGCTCTTCCGATCTTTGATATCCTGAATTTCATCAGGAAATTCACTAATATGCATAAGTATATGGGGTTGGAGTTCCCTATAGCCATAAGCAATATTCAATCCTAGGTACTTAATCTTTGTTTTGAATAGTTCTGCTTTCTTTTTAGAAAAGACTATTATAGCTTGTTTTGCAGTTTGTAAAACCTACAATACATGCTTTTTATGATCATTTTCATTGTCTGAAAATACCATAATATCATATATGTAAACACAGCAATATTCTCGTAAGTCTCTAAAAATATTATCCATATGCCTTTGAAAGATTTCAGGGGCTTGTTTTATGCAAAATGGAACAACTTTCCATTGGTAGTGTCCTTGGAGACAACTAAAGGTAGTAATTGGTCTAGATCCTTCATCAAGTATTACTTGCCAGAATCCAGATTTACAATCAAAAGAAGAAAATACATGTTTTCCTCTTATCAATGCTAAAAGGCTAGCCATGTTTGGAATAGTATAGGTGTCATATTTTGTAGCAGCATTAACTGCACTGAAATCGACGACCACTCGAGGCTTACCTCTTCTTTTTTCTGCTTCTTTTCTTACTGTGAAAGCTGGTGAAGAAAAGCAAGACACGGAAGATTCAATTACTCCCATATTCAGTAATTCTTTGATTTGTTCTACAAATTCTTACCTATCCTGCAAAGAACAGCATATCGCAAATGATCTTAACTTTTCCTTTGAAGTCTTCTTTGATCTCAATTTTTACTGTCATTTCCCCTTTGTTTTTGATTGGATCAGGTGGATTTTCTGAGCAGCATTCATCAAGGGTTTTTAAGATTTGTTCTCTAAGAGAATTTATCTTAAATCCTTGTTCTTCTTCTTGGGTGATATAGACCATTCTGTTTGGTACAATATTTTATCCTTTAATAATAGGAGGTTTTTCCTTCCATCTGATTTTATGTATCTCAAGGAATTTGTTCTGAAGATGATTGAACCTTACAGTATAACGCTGTTTTTTGATCCAAATTTATTTTCCTCGTATGCCAAAGCTAATTTCATCTATATCCTGCATAAATCTTTTATACATTAGACAGAAGTTGTTACTAAGAATAAGATCTATCCCTATTTCACTTTCGAAAATAGATAAAATTTTGAAATAATAAGATTTGTGATTTATGTCCTTTATTTCTAAATTCACATTTTTAACAACTTTGTTAACTCTTACAGATAACTGATCTGCAATTTTAATACTCATTATTCTATCAGAATTTATCCAATGTTCTTTAAGTGTAATCCATTTTGATGTTATACACATGTTTGCTCCTGTATCAATAAAAGCATTAATAGTGTATTTGTGATAACCGTCAAAGTTCAACTTACATGCAATATAAATTGAATTGATATTACTCTACGTTTTAGTACCTAGTTTGAAACTATTCATCTTCTGATTCTGATGAGGTTTCTTCAGTTGATACTTCTGTAAGATAACGCAAACTTTCTTGGTCACTGGGATCTTCGACTAGATAGAATCCCTGCTGATTAAATTTCTCAAAGAGAGTAACTCTTTGGTAGTTTTTTCTTCTGACTGGGCATTCATTTGCATAGTGTCCTTGTTCACTGTAAATCCAACATCTGTAATTTTTTTTTTCTAGGGCAGTTCTTTGCCTTTTCATTTAAAGTTTTTTTAGCCCTCTCCCCTTTTCTTCTTGAAATATTTTCTTTTAGAAAAATATTTCCTTTTATAGGGGTTTTTTTTATACTTCTTGAAGATATACCTCTTTTTCTTCCTATATTGTTTTCTAGGTCTTTTGGTTGTAGGGTAGCATCCATATGCTCTTGCAATGTCTTCCATAAATGGTTTACAACTAAAGCTTGTTTTAAGCTTTTTTCGTGCCATTTGTTTCATTTGTCTATGTATATAAACACTTTTGCAGTTTTGTTTCATATAGTTTTTGACCGTGGTGATAGCCAATCCTATAGATTCTTTAACAGTAAGATGAAGTTTTTCTACTGCTTGAAGTTTTGCGGCTTCGTTGACTCTTTTTAATACCTTGGAATTATGTGATGGTGGATGTTTTACCAAAAACTTTGTGACATATTCTGGAAGTTCATCAAGATTACCAAGTAAAAATAACCATTTCTGGCACTCACATTGGTAGTGGTCAAATTCATCTAAATCACAACTTTGGATTAACTCAAGTTGTATTTTAGCTTGTTCAACCTTTTCGGTGGTAAGAAGTGACTGGTAAGTTGCATAACTCTGTCCAGTGAACATCTAAAAGATTTTTTCAACAATATTGTTAATAAATCCAACAAGGTTGGGTTAGTTATCATTTGCAGCCGAGGCTTCAAGCTATAGTGCATTGATTTTCTCATTTGTTAGGGTTTCTAAGAAATTCATAACATTTTCTCTAGCACCTACTTTGACATAATTCCAAGCTGAGACTTGTTCTTTTTTCAATTGGGGATTACCAATCATGGCTATTATTAGATTGCTAAACCATTCTTTGATTGCTTTACTAGCGTTAGTAACACAATTGAGGTCTAGGATTTGTGATATATGTCCTATAGCTTTAGGAATAAAACTTAAACGAACATTTTCTCCTGAATTTGTTACCTGGATACCTCTAGTTGGTCTAGGGGTATAATTTCCAACAATTCTCTTGCTTTCCATCTCATTTGAGTAAAGTGGTTCTTCATGTGATTCAGTTTTGATTTTTCACTCATTTATGACAATTCCCGTAGACTGTCCTACTGTGAGTCTTTGTGGGATTGTTACTTCAATCTCATTCTGTTCTGATTCTTTTGAGGTTGTTTCCTCAAATTCTTCTTCTTCTTCTTCTTCTTCTTCTTCTTCTTCTTCTTCTTCTTCTTCTTCTTCAGGTTTATCCTGTTTAAAAGTGAGGATTTGTTCTTCCTGGATTTCAAGAAGAGTTAGTTGTTTACAATAAGATGTAATTCGTTCTAATTCTTCATCGTCAAAATATAACAGAATATTTAATGCACTGAGATCATTACCATTTTGATAATGTTCCTCAATTTTCCTTCTGAGAAACTCCATTTAGGGTATTTAAATATACCTGTAAGCATTCCCAAGTTTGAAGTTCATGGCTCAAACTGTCCAAAATGTCTCATTCTTGGTGGAAGGGTGACATATGTAATAGCTTGAGGTTGTGAGACTTGTGATTTTCCCATTATTTCTTGCTTGATAGTGGCAGTGATTACTGCTACTATTCTTTCCGTAGCAGTATAAAGATCCGTTATGATAGACCTTATCTCATGTCTCATAGAGTTGAGATCTATTCTGAGTTGAGACACTTGTTCTTTTAGTCCTCTCA
Organism: Nyctanthes arbor-tristis; assembly: GCA_963692815.1. Lineage (NCBI taxonomy): Eukaryota > Viridiplantae > Streptophyta > Magnoliopsida > Lamiales > Oleaceae > Nyctanthes > Nyctanthes arbor-tristis. Next base: position 18,088 of record CAVNYN010213196.1, read on the forward strand.
TTTCTTCATAAATATCACTAATTTTTGTGATATTTTCAGCCATAAATCAAATATTGACTTATTGTATATGTTTACTCATTTTGTCAATTTTTTTATGGAGTTCTCCTAAACCTAAAATGAGTTGAGACTCATTTTCTTTCTTTTCATCCTTCATCTTTAAAGGAGTTGTGCTCGATTCTCCTTTTAGGAGTAACCTAACTTCAGTTTTGATTAGGGTTTTGGCCCTAAATCTAAATTCTGTGAGGTAAAGTAAGAATATCAAACTCTGCCTCTTGTATTTCAAGATAATCCATGAACTCTAGTACATACGTTATCTTTTTTCTGCTTCTATTATAGTATTGTTATGACTATTATGAATAGCATAACTAACAAGGTAGCTAATAGAGAAATGTACATTGTTAGGTTTAATAAAATCCCTTCTGCAACAATCATGAACGAATGATAATATGCCATCAAAATCTGTGTCATGAAATGATACGGAAATTTTTGGGTATATGATGAACTGTAGTTTTCCACAAGCCAAATTTCCAATAATCATACCCAAACATCCTTCAGCAGGATTTTGAATACGATTGTCAACTATAGCTATTTTAATCAGTTGATTCAAATGGGCTGATAGTGTGCTTTTAAGCTGAACTTCAACAGCTCCAATTGTTACACAATATAGATTTCTCTTATCAGAAATATTTATCTTTTGTTTTAGTTGTCTAATGTCTTCTTTGCTAAGCAAACAAATACTTGTTTTGCTATATGTATGTTAGACATATAAAGCAAATTTTTTATAAGATATGCCATAATAAACATTTCTTTGTCTGTTAAAAACTTTTGAGAGACGATCTCTTTTGAAAGCTTCTCTGGGTTTTAGTGAAAAATCTTTTTCAAGAATTTTTTGGAGTTTCTTTTCAAAAACTATGTCTCCTGAAGAGTTTCCGTGTGACTTTGTAGTCTGTATTTCAAGAAATTCTTCTTGTGTATTCTGAATTTTTCTATTTTTTATAATGTCTCAATGCATAATGCGTAATAAAATCATGTGTGTATTTTTCCTTATGCCATGCCAAGTTCCAGCATCGCTGATCAATATTGTTAATTGCTCTTGGAGCAATTCCTGAAAGATAACCTGTTGATACCTCTCCTAGAACCAAGCAATAATTTCATTATGTCGTCCTATATGTACTGACAGTACAGTATGCACAAATGTATACAAATGGCAAACTTTCCCCTTGTTGTAATGTTTCTTCAAAGTTGTTTGTCATACTTAGAAAAACTTTGATATATTTCTTCAAATGATGTTTTTGTCATTTTAATGGGTTCTTGTAAGACTTTTTGTAAAAGTGAATGTACGAATACCTTTTCGCAAATAATAATTTTTAAGTAGTGTTTGGAGAACTGGAATGATTGCCTACAGTCGTCGTACGTGGAAAGAAGAAAATAATAATTTTTTTTTAAAACCTGGGTCATCTATCCATGGTGAAGATGGGCTCGAAGGAATCAGCAGACAAATTTTATGGGAGTTTTTGATGATTTAAATAAATCAAGATTTTATTTCAATTATTATAACATCATCATATGGATATGTATAGGAAAATTTTCAAACACTTTCAGTAAGTTTTGCTAAAAGGACTCTTCACCTCATGTGACGTGCATAAATGCACACTATGTGTATTTCAAATCTAAACTATGTGTACTATAAATCTACATGGAATGCTTTCATGTATATCACATGTCTTGGAAGTTTTTTAACAAAATTTTTAGAAAGTGCCTGAAAGGTGACTCTCAATGCACATATGCCTAACCAAACAATATGCAAATTTTTCTCACATTGAATTGAATAAATATAAAGTCAATAACCAACTTATAATAGTTTTTAATTTTCTAAAATAAAACGCCAAGTCTAGATATGGTGATATACATAGAGCACGGGCCGTGTGTTTCAATTCTCTATGCCACCTAATTAAATGAAATATATGTAATGTTACGGTTTTAGTATAGATATAGGAGAAAAAAATAAAAATCTTGCCCTATAAGTGTTGGGTTGTATTTTATATATTAAAGATGTAACAATAAATAATATAAAATGCAGTAGTTCGTTCTAATAGTCTTAAGTTTTTAGACCAAGGTGCTGAATTCATCAAAAGGCAAATGAATTGCTCGACCTTGGTGTTATTGCGTCCTCCTCAGTGGAAATTGGTGCAGCGCCTATGATCAAAGTGGAGTAATAATTTATTATTGCAGAGTTAATTACCCAAAATGTCGCTGTACTTTCAAAAAGTTATCTCAAATGCCATTGTGTTTTAAAACATACTCGAAATGTCACTGTACTTTCGAAAAGTTATCTGAAATGCCATTGTACTTTTAAACTCACTAGATATGCCACTGAACTTGCGAACGTGTTATCCAGTTTGCCACCTCTATTAAAAAATATAACTGACTTGATGATATGGCTAACAGAATTTACCACGTAGCATCTTGACTGTTCTATTTTTAACCGGGTGTTGACCCAATGGTAAATACGATAATATTTTCACGAGTTTAGTGGCACATGAAAAAAGTTTTATAAAACTTTATAAAGTTTTAATGCCATTGTATTTTATAAAACTTTGCTCATATGTCACTGAACTCGTGAAAATATTATCCCATTTGTCACTCCATGACTACCCGGTTAAAAAATAACGGTAAAGATGCCACGTGATAAATTCTATTAGTCATGTCATCAAATCTGTTACATTTTTAACAGGAGTGGCAAAGAGGATAATACTTTCACAAGTTCAGTAGTATATCAGGTGAGTTTTAAAGTATAATAGAATTTGAGATAACTTTTTAAAAGTACAGTGACATTTCGGGTAATTAACTCTATTATTGCATATGGAGTAGTAAACCTGAAAGGAAAAACAACGATACAAACTTAAATTCACAAGTCAGAGAAACCATAATGGGGGACTTGTGGTTAAATTTTATTTCACCAACATTAGTATTAATGCATGACCGACTGCACGGTAATTAAGTATTGAGCCAAAAAAATAAAAAGGTATTGAGCAAAGCCACCATCAAGAAGCACTATAGTTTCCCCATTGAAGCTAATATAATATCCGCTGAAATTGATTTATTGTCACACATATAAGTTGAAATTGATTTAGTCTCATACATTGACACCTTATAGCACCATACAGAGACATCACATGGTTGTGATTCCCCATATGACGTGCTCAGTTGTATAGTATCATAAGGTACCATATGTATGACGTCAGTATGATACTCTACCTATTTCTGTATTTCGACAGGTATCAACACATTAAAAGCATTGATAATCATCTATCTGTACAAATTTCATGTTTCAAGATATCACCAATTGATCATTGATGCTATCCTTTTGTTTCATTATGACATTGCTCAAGTTGTTACATTTGGAGCACCTGATGAAACATATGGTGAAAAGGTAAGAAATCATTTATGTCACCATCTTTCCTTTCATTTTCGCCTATGATTTTGTGTATGTTGCTGAGTTTAATTGGGATTGCTGTTATACATTCGTTGACTATGTTAAATTTTAAGTTTACATTAGAATATTATATTTTACCACGGCAAAATCTGGACTCAACTTTGAAAATCCATAATTTATATTTTAAAAATAAAGTTATGTAGATAGATCTATGGGTTAGCGATCTATGAGATTTAGAATTTTGTAATTTCGACATTTGCAGGAAAAGTTATGGCATTTTATGTACAATGTGTCATGTCCTGTTTGTGTTGATTGAAGTTGAGTTATCGGAGAGTTATTTGGCATACTAAATGCCATCGTCGTAAGATGATTTTTGGATCTTTTATGCTATAGATAGTTTACCTGCTTCATGTGAAAATTGTTAAGGTTCCGATGCCATTAGGCAGGTCTAATGATTCTCTAAAGTTTGCTCCACTGCGTATTAACCTGGAAATCAGTTTCTGAAATTTCTTTTCTTTTCTCCTTTTATTTTTGTTCCCTCCGAGTTTTGGATGATGATTTTTTTTTTTTTTAATCTAAATGCATATTTCTACCTACGCAGTATCCCGCTGGTGTCTACTAAGAACTAACCTGGTGAGATAGACGTTTTGGTTGACAAGAAAGTTCTAATAAAAGCCAGAACATTAACGAGCATGTTGATGGTTATACCGTCAGCAGGGGACTGAAGATTTAGATTTTTAAGGAAGAGAGAGATTATGTTTTGATATTTTGCATTGTTTTGTCATGAACAATGTTTAACGTTTCTGTCTTAGGGTTATGTTTTGTCATTGTCATCTATTTTATTATATGTTTGTGCATGTCATCTTTTGCATTAGTTTGGGGCTAGAACATTCAGCATTTGGTGTTCTTACCATTAGAGGTGGAACATCTGTATATTAATTAAATGAAAGGAGCTATGGTACTTTTATATGTTAGTTTTCCCACTAAAAAATATGTTCGTATGGTTTTTTTAAACATTTTCTTTCATATTACAACAATATGTGTGGTAATATGAGTTTTTCAGTTTTTTAAAAATTTTTTATTCATTTTGCCTTATATATTCACCATTTTGAAATGACATTCACTATTAAATTTAATAACTAATAAATAATTATTATCGTTTAATTATTTAAATTATAAATAAATTTGATTATCCAATTGTCTAACGTATCTTGAAATTTATAGTTTATAATTAATAAAAATTTAAGAAATATATATATATCACTAGTTTAAGTTAATTGAAATTTTGTTCTTAATCTTTCTCAGTATAAATGAATATTAATAATTACGATTATTTTATATATGATATGACTATTTTTACGTATTATTAATTTACATAATCTTCATGCTATATAACTTTGTTGGTTTTGAATGAGAAATATTTTCATAATATAGGTAACTGTCCAACTAGCAATTATCTCGTACGTTGTCATTTATTTAAATTAGTGTAAAAAAATGAAATGATATTTATTTGCTTTAACGATACCAATAGGACTAAAATTTATTGTAAACAATAGTCACATTCAGATGACAAGAAAAAAAATTATATTATTGTTTGGCCAATGTTAAAAATTAATTATTCCTTTTTGGGTAATGTAACTTTACAAAATTTCACCGTAAAAGAACCTTATAAAATTTCAAAATATTTATTTTTTAAATAACATAATATGTATTCTTCTGGTGCAATGCATATGTGAGTATCTAGTTATTATATCTACCATTATATTTGGTTGAATTCATGTGTAAAAGTTACTATCTATTTATCACTTTATCAAGTTTGTTGCTGCATTATTTCAGTTGCGTTCATTGTATGTTGATTTCTATTCAGTCAGATCAGGCTTCGCGTATAGAGCGAATTGTGATTTACTGATTTTTATTGACAGTCTGGCTCCATATACGGAGCTCGATTATTCAATAGAAAGAGTGCCTATTTATTAAGAATGAAATTCTAAAGAACCAGATCTTACTTCTTACATGGAGCTAGCCAGAGAGCTAATAAGAGTAAGTCAACTCATATGCATCACGTGACTTGACTGATTTTTATTAGCTACCTGACTCTATGCAAAGAGCCAGATCTAATTCTACTGAAAAACTCTTTTTTTGGAACCTTTAAATTAATATCATTTATTTTTTATGAATGCAAGTTAATTAGGCACTGGATTATAGGTACGGTCGAACTTCGTATTTGATGTGATAAATGGATTGCATCACACGTGCAGTTAGAATATGTTCTATTGAACACCTATATTGGACATCCTTCGAATTCAAGATTTGATTTGTATTTTTGGTTGAAAAGTGGGCTCATCGTTGTAAGTCAGTTCACATTTTCTGCTACACGGCCTCAACTATTTAAGGTGTACAAGATCTCATTATTACTTCATTTAAAAAAAAAATGTTAACTGCTTCGACTTGTTTTTATTTTGTAACTCTTTCATTCAAATAAAATAAAAAACAAAAAAATACTTTAAATCACGAGTTGTGTGGTTTAATTAAATTTATTATTATGAAGTACGGATGATCTAGAATTTGAAATATATTCATAATGTGCACAATTTTCTAATTATCACAAATAATTTTCTTTTTTATAATAACTATTATACTGATATGGAAGTGTTAAAATTTAATGGAGAAAGAATTTAGGGTGATATTTTGAACTAGATGAAGTTCTACATAAAATTATTACTTATTTGTATTTTTCTGCATTGTTAATTTTTAATATATATTTTTGATGGAGAATAAGTATATATTTTTCATTAAAATTTCTTATTGATGTTGTTGCACAGGTGAGAATTCTAGTAGAATTCTAGTAATAATCACGCTATTTAAACATATTGGTAGAGAAAAATTATGATAAAGGGGGGATTTAAGTTATCTTATTAACTCTACATATCAAGGGGGATCCAAATGTCGGGTAATAAGGTAATTTGAACTCCTTTTTATTGTAGTTTTTGTTCAGACGTGCGAGTTCAAGTAGATTAATTCTAATAATAATAATGGTTGTTGAAACAAGTATTACAATGATTAGGTTTCTCTAGTTGCAGGCAGAAGATCCTGAATTTGAACCATACCTACTTCTCCCTTATATCCCCAAATGTATCAAATGATGATGATGGATGAAAAGGTAAATGGGCTAGGTGTATTAGCCAATCTCTAACTAAAAAACTCTATCTTAATATTTTTCAAGAGGAAATTAGACATTACACTGCCCCAAAACAACCATACTTGAAAAATACTTCTTTCTAAAAAATTTTGGAAAAATATTGTTTTTATTTATTCTAATTGTATTGATATTTTATTAATTAAGTTTTAAGATAGTCCAATTGTTCGCTTTCTCTCACCAATTTATATTTTATTAACGGAAATTAATTAAACAATATACATGTCATTCTTTCCCATCTAATTTTTCCCAATTTTCGGTCTTTGTCATCATCTTCCCCTCTCCTCTCTATCAAATGATTTCCACAATTTTTTTAAGGTTTTCTGGTTAGATTCCACGACGATGTCATAGCAGCGAGTATTTCGAGTTTGAATAAATTTTTCCATGGGATTTTGATTTCCAGAGCTCTTTCTTTTTCCCCATAAGTTCCTGATGAAGTTTCTGATGTTCAATATATTTTTGAAATCTTTTTTTTTTCTGTGTTTTTTTTCTTTGGTTCAAGATCATGGTGCTTAATTTCTGTTAGTTTATTATATTATCGTTACAATTATCCTTGTTATAATTCTTATCATTTATTATGATGGATAAAAGTTTACTGGTTGTGTAAATCTACTGCAAATTGTGTAATAAGTTCACATATTGTGTAACCTGTTTCATTAGTTTTGTAAATTAACTTGTATGTATTAATTTCTTTTGGTCTATTGTCACTCGAATTCTCATCAATTATTTTTATTATAAGATAGATACAAGTTCACAAGTCATGTAAACTTATTACAGATCACGGAAAAGTTAACATATCATGCAGTAACTTTCATTAGTTAAAGCAAATCATGTAGTTTGTATTAGTTTCATTGTTATTAATAAATTTTATGAAATTTAATCAAGTATTATGCATAGTTCAAATTTAAAGGAAATCATATGTTGTGTAATAGGTTTTAGGATTTCGTATTTATATTTTATACACTCAGAAACTTAATGTCAAATAAATTACACTATAATGTATCTTCCGATCTTGCCTAATGTACGTATTGTAACAAGTTACACTTAATGTACAAATTATAATAAATTACACTGTAATGTATTTTACGAAAGCAATGTTTAATGTACAAATTATAAGAAATTACGCAACAGTAATTCTTAATGTACGAATTGTAACATATTATACGTAACATATTAAATAGGATTTTATTAATATATTATTTTCACAACATATTCCAGAACGCATTTTTTTCATGTTTTATGTAAGAAGTTCTATTCACCAGATTACACCCAAACAAATATAAAGAAAGTGCTAAACTTTATCTGTTCCTAGTAGAAAAGAAATTAAAATTAATTAGTGTTTCATTTAGGATACGATTATTGGAAAAGAAACATTAGTATTTCAGTTATGATAGGAGACAATTAAGATAGCAATCCAGTTGGGGAGACAATTAGCATAGTAATCTAACTGGGGAGATTAATGTTTCAGTTATGGTAGGAAACAAATTACATTAGTCATTGATTCTAGTTATTTCTTTCCGTTCTTTTGCATGTATTAAAACATGTTTTTGTTCCTCTTTTTCTCTTTTTCATTTCATATTTCCATCTATTGAGGAAGGAAGTATTTTTACAATTAGTATACTTAAACTGTTACAAAGACTTGATTTGTTAGAAAATACAAATCTTGATACGATCAGTGTTAGGCACATCCTTCAAATCCGTATCAAGACAGGAAAAAAAGAGTATTAACATCAGAATTTGAAGCAGAAGAAACGGTAGGGAAATGCCTATCATTAAAATCTGAATGACAAGACTGATAAATTGAGACATTATCTGACTGAGTACAGAGAAAACCCGTCACCATAGCAAACTCAATAACAGAAAAACACAGATATTTACTACGTATAAAAATCCACATCTTATTTTCCTTTGGCTACTTCACCTCACGTAAGAGAGCATTGTGGACAACTTATGACTAGAATACAATTCCAGAGTACTTTAGATAGTAGTCGAAGCATGTACTACCAAACAAGCTGCGTTGTTGATCATTTAGGCAGCTCAGAACATCATAGATAACACCATGACTTGACTTCATTGTCATCCTCCCAGTGAACCCGCAAGCTGGAATGCAAACAGAAATGCCAACCCTAAAGAGAGAGAGAGAGAGAGAGAGATATATATATATATATATATATAACAATAAGCACACAATCATATGAAACAAATATAGTTTAAATAAAAGAAAACAACTTCACTGCAGCAACGTAAAGAATAAGATACAAAAACAATAAAAAAAAACCAACATCTAACAATTAATAAAAATCAACAAAAAAAAAAAAAGGAAATGAACAACTAGTGTTATACATAAAAAACAAATAAAAACAAAAAACTGCAGTTAGTCAAACAAAATAGAGAACAAAACTAAGTACACAAGAAAATATAAAACAAGGTAGTAGAAACGTTAGAAAACATAACTTCATAACCAAAATATAAGGCACCATTAATGCAAGTAGCTGAATAAAACCAAAATATATAACTAGAAATATATACAAAACTAGCAAAAACCTAAAAATAAATTACTATAAAATACATGGCAAAGAACATTTAACAAAAACACATATTAAACAAAAGCAACACAATCAAATTATAATACCAAATAATGCATTCGAACAAAACAGAACAAATAACAACATTGTAGACACAGTATTATAGCAAAATAGAGCAAGTGTATAAATCAGATGAAACAAATAAATAAAAAATAATGGTAAAAACAAAACCAATAAAAAAAAGCAAATACGACATTAATCGGCACCTCAAACAAACGAACAGTAGAACATTAAACCCTTGCAGCTGTAGTAGAAATAGCATGACTCTTCTGCCGAACTGGATTAGCAGCATTCTTTAGACGCCTGACAGGCTTCTTCTTCTTCTTCGAGACCTTTTTCCGTAGAGTAATGATCGCGGACTCAAAGGCAACAAGCTTTGCTAGCTTCACTGGTGTAGCAAGTGGAAAGCTACTTCTAGTTCGAACCATTGCTGAGTAGATGAGACAATCTAACAAAGATGATACAATCTAACAAACGTCAACAAACAAGAGAAAAAAAAATTCTGATAATGATACTAGAGAGAAATAGCCAGAATCAAGGTACAAAAGAAAGAAGAGACAGAGTGATAAAGAAACAGATAGTTCAATAATTTGGGCCTTGATTTAAAAAAAAAAAAAACTCTATAGAATACTTTTTTTAATTAAATTATATAATACATGATATTTGCGAAACAATAAGTGGGTCAAAGAAAATTAAATTGGCCACAAAAGAGACTGATAGGCCTAATTAAACAGTTGAACTATAGAATATATACACATATTGGGCCAGCTTATTTTCATTTCATGTGACTGGAAATTACCTCTTGAACTGGCTAGAAATATTTGTATGAGTTAATTACTTGATATTCGTCTTTCGACTAATTTTGTATTCAACTAGACCAGTGCTTATATGAAAATTGCTAAAAATATAAAATTGCTAAATTCATAATAAGTCATAGCCACACAACTTTAAGCAACGAAATTTTCCCCAGTCACTATAAAAAGTCATGCTAGTAAACTTAAATCTACAGAGTCGACCTCTCACGTGATTACCGGGATATTATATTGTCACTGCCGAATTATAAAAATAATAATGACATGTTTATCTATTGACATGACTTATAGTTGTTTGCGTGGCCTTCGCTACCATTGGGACGACGATTAGTGTCGTCCTAATAAGTCCAGCTTTAAGCAACTATTCCTATGTCATCGATATAGATGTTGCCCAACATCCTTGGGTTCTTGTAGTTAGGGACGTGGTGAATAATTGATGGAGGCTCTAGCTAAATTTACAGAGGAAAGTGTGGGGTTAAGGGGGTAAGCCCCCCCCCCCCCTTCTTGGGGGTTCTGCCCCAGATTTCTTTTCTTTTCGTTTCTTTTCTTTTCCCCCCTTTAAATTTATTATCTTACCATAGGTTGATGAGAATTAAATTTCTCAATTTCATAGCATAAAATATAGAGTTACACATATATACTTAAATATATTGAACGAAAGTTACAAGTATGATATGCAACTTAAATTACTTTAGCCACTATCAATCCAACCTGATAATTTATTGTGGAGGCTAAGTTGCACCAGTATACATGTTCTCGCTTATAGACCTAGTTGGATAATTAAAATGAGAAAATTGTTTAGCTATTGGGTTGAGAACTTGAGATGCGATTTAAAAAAAAAAAAAAAAAAGGTTTTCTCAAATAATTGTTTAGCTATTGGCTGGTCCTAGCTCTATAAGATGGCTCCATCAATGCTTGTAGTGTATATGGGACCAATAAAGGTGTGTTTCAATAGTTGGTTCGCAAACTTGATTGAGGCGAATAGAAAGTTCTACACTTATGTTTCTATAGATGCCATTATTATCTGGATACATAAACCCAAACCTTAGAAAGTGGTTTGTTTTGTAAAATGAAATGATTTGGTTTACTTTAGAAAATTTTCAAACCGTATAAAATGGTTTGGTTTGAAAATAGGCCCAAAACCAACTAAACAATACCGCGTTTACCCCTAGTTTTATCATTTCATGGTTTTCTTCCTCTCCCATTTTTTTAAAATAATAAATACAATTGGGGAAACTTTCGGGGAGTGTGGGGACTCTAGAATTTCATCCTAGTAACAATTATTTTTTACTGTTTCAACTCTCACCCTTGGTCGACTTATTAACTATGGATCAATTTTTGATAAATATCATGCCTAGTAATTACAAAATCTAATATTATATTTTCTAAATTGTTAGTACCTTCATTTTCTATTTGTACTCCATCCATCTCAAAAATATGCTCTAGTATTTCATTTTCATCCCTCCTAAAAAGATAATCCAATTGCTAGATCAAGCTTGAAATTAATTTTTCCTTTCCATGTTTATACTTAATTAATTAACCATTTAAAATACCTAAGTACCAAACTTCAATGTGAAAATGAGTTGATCATTTTTCAGGCATAATATTCAAAGTGATCATAGAATTTTAATAAACACAGCTTGAATAATTATACTCATTTCAATATTAATCATACTTTAGTCATTAGTATTAATTCTATATCATTAATTATGCATAAGGCTAAAATAAAAAATTGCACATAAAACTACTTTACCAATCAATTCTTAATTCGCGTGAAAATACTTAATGTCCCACCACAAAAAATAGGACATAGGGAGTATTTTCTACCATTTCTATTGATCTGTTTGTTGATAGAATTTTGTATTTATTATATTATTCATGTATTTCTATGATCTATCACAAAATACAAATTACCCATGTATAGTTTAATGTTTATTTCCTCTTAATTTTTTTTATAGAACTGAAAGACGAGATACAAGACACATCCCATGAGCAACACTGGGCAAGATGTACTCAAGACAGGACAAATACAACAGCTGACCAAGACTCAAAGCAAACAAACATAAATAAACAGGCAGACTCACACCAAGCCCCAAATCTAAAGCCCAACTATACTAAAAGCATAGGAGGGGAACATACTTAAGACCAAAAACACGTACAGTAAACAAATAAAGCATTAAACAAGCAAACGGACAAACACAAACTAAAGTAGTTAATAAATAAGGTAGACTACAGAAAATGACAAAGCATCAGCTCTATAGCAAAGAAGAAACAGCCCAACCTCATTCATCCGCACGCCGAAGCACATCAAGGAATGAAGACGACGCCCTTCACCCTTAAATTATTATAACCTAGTTAATTCACTCGAGCATTGGTAAAAACAAGTAGGTACGCCTTGTTTTCTTTCTCAAGTTTGCTGAGGATGAGTCTTCTTCCCTTCCGACATTTTGGAAGGAAAGGATGGAGTTTGAAGTGGATAGTGAAGTCCAAGGGCGTAGCCAGAAGACTGTTAATAGGGTAGCCCAAACTTGTCAAAACTTGACAGCCCCTAACTGAAATACTAAAAAAAATAAATTTAAAATCACTTCATAGAGTTAAAAAATAGATTTTTTTTGAAAACAGGGGTAGCCGGGGATCAGGGTGGCCACCCCCTGAATCCGCCCTTGGTGAAGTCCTCTAACAATTGTATGTCTATAAGTTGAAAAAATTGCAAGCATACCTTATATAATAATTTCCGAGTCCTCCCGTGCCAACATGTCAAGTTGTTCGGTTCCCCTTTTCTGAATTCCTCGACTTCATTATATTTTCAAAATATAGCACCTGATCATTTGTATTAAAACAAAATTTTCCATCTGCAATCAGCAAGCTGCCTATCCTTTTGAGAATTAATAAATATTGGGCCATTTCTTTCACCAAATCTGGAAATGGTTAAAAAGATAATAAAGTAAGTCATCCTTGATTTTTTGGGTTGAACCCCTTCTAGAGGGGTTAAGTAAAATGCAGATTATTCAAGTTTAGATCTTCAAGTAAAGTGTTAATAAACAACCAATAAAATGGAAAAAAATCAGTTTCCCCTTCTTGACTCTCTCTCTCTCTCTCTCTCTCTCTCTCTCTCTTCATATATATTCCATTTTCAGTTATTTTAGTTATTTTCATTTTTCCCCCTTTTTTTCTTCGAACTCTTGATTCTATATTTAGAGCGAAAAATTGGTTCAAAAAAGTGCCGCAAGATAGAGATTTATGATTTGGTGGAAATTCTAAAATTCAAGTTACGCGTTCCCTTCCCCTCATCTACCCCTTGCGTGTGTATATATACACAATGAACTATATATATATATATATATATATTTATATAAAATAAACCAAATAAAAGATAAACTAATAAATATTCAACTTTTCAGGTTGAGTTATTGTCTTTGACTCGCTATAATAATAATAATAATAATAATAATAATAATAATAATAATAATAATAATAATAATAATAATAATAATAATAATAATAATAATAATAATAATAATAATAATAATAATAATAATAATAATAATAAACTCCAGTAAAATTTTATTCAGGTTGAATGAGTATAGCAATGAAGATATTCACAGTGGACAAACAATGGACGAAAGAGGAAGGGTTGAGGCTTCAAGGCTTGCATAATATGAACCATAATATTTAGGGTTTTTTTCGCCTTTTGATCCTTTCTTTCCCCTACTAGATCCTCAACCTTTACTGAAATCTCCGGATTCATCCCTTTTAATGTTTTTTGTCCAAAGCTCTGTTAATTTGGCGCGTGTGTTCCAATCCCCAAGGACAATATAGACAATTCAACTAAAAAAGATAAGGTTAACTTCACTTTACGTCCCCATCCTTTTAACTTTTAAACAATCTTATCATCATTCTTTATTTCTTCTCACTTCATTAGTCCCCAACCTTTATTAAAATCTCCTCTTACCTCTGCTCAACTCATTTACTTCCGTCATCTCCAATGTAGAAATTGATTATACGATGTAGTTTCTTTTTTTAATAAGTTAATGCAATATTTTTTCTTGGTTACACAAAATAGTATGGGAAATTTTGGTCGAGGGATTGAAAAAAGACGGTGATTTCTTGATCAAAAGGGAAAATTTGGTCAAAGGCTTGCACTTATTACTACAATAGTTTCAAATTCACTGTAATTGCTCTGAACAGGGAGGTTTTCCAATGACAAACCCAACCGTCAAATTCACTATTTTGTGATTTCTTGTTCCAACAATTATTCGTCAACAAAATGAGCCCCCTGAAAAAAAGTCCAACCGTTTACCACAACTAAAAACGTAACCAACAAAATCAACACTCACAATAAAAACCAGACCTTCAATAAACTCTATCGAAAAAAATTACTCGTCAAGGCACAATCACTAGATGAACCAGTAGCACTTCCTGTGGTTCATTCGTGAGTGGAAATTCTATACTTGCACTAGAGGAAGTCACCACAAAGGATCTTGGGTTTGTCATTGGAATACCTCCATGTTCAAAGTAATTAACAGTGAATTTGAAATTACTATAATAATAAGTGCAAGCCTTCGACCAAATTTTCCCTTTTGATCAAGAAATCACAGTCTTTCTTCAATCCTTCGACCAAAATTTCCCTTACCATTTTGTGTAACCAAGAAAAAACATCGTATTAACTTATTAAAAAAAAAAAAAAGAAACAACATCATATAATTAATTTCTACAATGGAGATGACGGAAGTAAACGAGTCGAGGGGAGGTAAGAGGAGATTTTAATAAAGGTTGGGGACTAATGAAGTGAGAAGAAATAAAGAATGAGGATAAGATTATGTAAAAGCTAAAAGGTTGGGGACGTAAAGTGAAGTTAACTTTATCTTTTTTAGTTGAATTGTCTATATTGCCCTTAGGGATTGGAACACACGCGCCAAATTAACGAAGCTTTGGACTGAAAACATTAAAAGGGACGAATCCGGAGATTTCATTAAAGGTTGAGGATCTAGGAGGGGAGAAAAAAAGGATGGGGACAAGATTGTGTAAAAGTAAAAAAAAAAAAAAATTGGGACAAAAGGTGAAAAAAACCCTAATATTTATTGTCATGCACTGAAAAGGCTCGTCAGTGGTTACAACTTTTTTCACGTGATGAAATATCTTTACAGAAGCTTTGCAAGTTGATATGTTACCACATGTAAAGTCACGTCTTATCTACCATAATTTTGGGGGTCGATCTGCTCTAAAGATGGTCTAATGTCAAGCGTTTAGTATTACAATAGTACCAGAGTGATGTGGTATAATATCAGTTATTAGTGTGAGCAATTATTACCTCTACAAATTAAATAAGTGACTGAAATTATACCATAACATTTGTCTTGTATCATAATGGTGTCAGATGTTTATAGAATTAGATTATTTCTATAACGAGTTTCATAAGAACATATCTCATATGGGGAAAAACTTAAATATGAGTTTTTTCCTACAAAACCATGCGGTCTACCGGCCAAATGTTCAAATTTGGCAAGTAGAAGGGAAAAGTTAAATTTAGCGTCGCATTTGAGCTTTTTCCAACTCATTTTCACTTCTAGATTTACCCCTTTATTTTTCCACTCCATTTCGTATTCAAAATGCTCTAAGATCAACTCATCATTTTTCCTTTTTCAATATAAAATTTAATCAACTAATTAAAGGCACATTCCTTGAACTTTTTCTATGGAAACAACACTGAATTTACAAAAAAACAAGAAACCACGTGTAGTTTCATAAAATTCAAATGTGTGTTTCGGTATAGGCCTTCTAAGATGTCGTTTAGGGCCCCACAACCATGATTTAACAAAAACAAATTCAAAATTAAAAAATTATTATTGAAAGTTCAAATGTTTATATTTTAAACATGTGATAAAATACATAGAAACTACATTTATTAGTTGACAAAAGAGAAAATTTATTGTTATGTATAACTAATAATCAGGTTAATTCATATGAGTACCATATTTACATATTTAATTTATTAATACACAAATAAATTTCTTCAATATAAATTTTAGTTCAAGGCCCCGACAAAATTTTAAACTAGAAGTTGCTTAGGGCCCCGAAAACCTGCCCCGATAAAATTGCATGTGTTTGCTTATATTTTTTTAACTAGTTTATTTTCGTAACAGAGCACGCATAATTTTTATAGTGAAGTCGCATTCCTTGTAACTATTTTAGGGAGTTATTTTTAAATCTATGGCCAAAAAAAATGGAGAAGTTATTATGCAAACGTCAAAAATAATTATTTTATAGAAAATATGTAGTAAATGTAAATTTAATTTTTAATTTGTTGATCAACTTCTTAGTACAGAAAATGAAAGGCCTGAAATAACAAGTCCTAAATATATTATTATGTCTCATTAATTATTTGAAATACTTTTAATACATAAGTAGTTGAATAACAATAATTAATTAGGGGCACATATAAAAATGAAAAATTAAATAAGTCATAAATATGGTAAGTGGACTATCTTTTTGGGACGAACGAAAATAGAATAGTGGATTATCTTTGTGGGACGGAGAGAGTATTGTTTATCAAATTTTAGTCATGGGAATATATGTAGTTAGACAACATTCTATGAATATGATATCTTTCCGTATAGCATGCATGCATTCACAGTGGTCGATAACATAATTATAATAGATTTCATGCATCATATGTTATTTTTATAGTTTGATATATTAGTAAGAACTAGGCATGTCAACGAGACGAGACAAGCCTAGTTGGCTCGATTCGCCAAAATTTGGGCTCGGGTTTGGGTCGGGTTGCGCTTTTTCTATACCAAGCTTAAAAAGCCCGAGCCAAAGCTCGGCTCGGCCGTGAAAACTAGGTTCAACCCGAGCTTTGGCTCGAGCCTTTTCTGAGCCGAGCCGAGCCTGCTCGGCTGGCTCGACTTTTTGTTTAAAATTTTTTTCCACTTTAGTTTAAGTTTTTCCCACCTAAGTTTGACACGATCCTTAACGGGCTGGCCCATTTTAGCCCATATGACCCGTAATTACAAGTTGGCCCAGCTTGGGCTTGCCCCTAAATTTGGGGCTCGACTCAGGCTCGGGCTCAGGCTTGTTTTATCGGGCAGCCCTCTAGGCTTTTTTTATCCACCCGGCCACAGGCTACTCGAGTCGGTCGGCTCGGTATGCGTCCTTAGTAAAAACTAAGAAGCTTTAATTTTCGATAACCCCCCCCCTAAAAAAAAGCTTGTCTTTTCAGAAAAAGAAAAAAAGGGAAAAAAGAAAAACTGAGAAGTTTTTAGCTTAAGATTTTATCACGTGTCACATTATAATTAGTTATAATTACACATTGTCAAATTGCCAATCCATCATGTTTCACATTATAATCAATTATAATTTTACTTAGGCCCCATATAAAATTGATTTTGGGAAAATCAATTTTTATTCACATTCATTTCTAACCAGACATCTACTTATTAAAATAATATTACACGTAAATTATGAATTTTTCTTTACTTTTTAACTACACATTTTCTCGCAAAAATCACTTTTCACAAAATCAATTACTTCCTCTCTCCCAACAAGATATTCCCCTTTCATTTTTCATATAAATTAAAAAAATTATTTAACGTTATTAAAAATTTACAATTTAATAATATATTTCATAATATACCCTTTTGATTTATTTAATATTTCACTTGAATTGTTCTTTATTGTTGATTACTATACACAATAAGTGAGAGTATATTAGAAAACTAAAAAATTAACTTAGGAAAAGAGAATATAATTTGAGACTGATAAAAAATGAAAGAAGGAATATTTCTTGGGGATGGAGAGAGTATCAAATAATCAAATTATACGGTCCCTTAGAATAGTGTATTCATCATCACTGGTGTCATCACTATGTTTAAGTGGCGTTAAATTAAAAGTCCATATAAATGTATAGCATATCTCTATATTTTATTTGATTATCATTTCATGACATCACATTGACACATAATATGGTAATGATCACTAATAGTGATGAATAACATTATTCTTTTATTTACCATCAATTTGACTGTTATATTCAATTCAATTACAATAACACATTTTAAATGCTCATTAAATCTTCATCACTTAACACTCCATCCGTCCAACCATATAAGCTTGTTTTATTTTACGATTGTCTCAAATATAGAGAGCTGTTTTTAAATGAGTAGTGCTATTTATTTAGAACAGAGACCGGTCTCCAATTTAGTTGATATTTCCTCATTGGAGGATGAGTGGATAATCATAAATACATAGAGACTCACTTATTCATCCTCCAGTGAGGAAATGCCAACGCCAATTTAGATAAATATCATTATTCTTTTTAAATTGAAGAGAATTTATTTGTTCTTTTACTAACACAATCTTATTTAGTTTTTTCTTTTTTTGAGAAGCGTAATGTTATTTAGTTAACAATCATAATCATTATTTTAGTCAATGATCATTAAATGAAGTTAGATTAAAGAATCATGCAAAATTTGCCTTTCTATTGCGTTTTAATCTTTATTTAAAAAAAGAAGCAAATAAGACTATACAATTGAAATTGAGTAAGTAATTCAATAATATAATTGAAAATCAAACATTGCACGAAGTGAATTCTTATTGAAGCACTGAATTTCGTTGTCCCTTACTGGCTAGTAGAGAGAGGTCTCGTCGAAAGCTTTCCTCCTGTATTTGGGCAGTAGAGATATGCAATCATACTGATTGAGTGTTTATTGAGACAAAATTGATACATGGTAATTTTTTTTTTTTTTTAATTTTTAACACATTACCTCACTTTAAAATCAGCACCAGTCACATAAATTTTTCTATAGAAATAACATTATGAAGACTGCTATGCTGATTTCTATAGAGCTAAACTAGCATTTATGTATGGAGTCCGACTATCAATAGGAATTAATCATGGCATGTTATGACAGATTTCCATTTACAATCAGACTTCTGATCTGACTCGGTAGAAGGGAAAACCGAGACCGCTATGGGCTACAGAGCCTAGATTCTTAGATTTTCACAATTGCAGTCTCCACAATATAAAAACTGTGTTGTTTCTATGAAAAGGGGTAATCAGCCATGCCTATTTTATTCAAATAAAATTATTCAAGGTAATGCATGTTTGTGCTTGCGAACACTACCATTCAGCATCAATCAATATAAAAATGCTTAGAAACCACTAGTGGTTTCTTTTACATTTGGCGGCATACGATGCTAATGGTTTTTAAAAAACTGCTAGTGATTTCTTTCACGTCTAATGATGTAACCCTGCTGCATGCCTAAGAGAAGATCAAATTTCCAAATACTTGCTAATTGACACTGGAGTTGCCGTCTGCTTGTGAAAGAGAGAGACTTATGGCAATCAAGCACAAGTTTCAATGGGGCGAGTATGTCCAATCATTCAATTTCATGGATGTATTTTCTCAAATCTTTCCTTCTCTAATTTTTGTTAAAGAAGTCTTCTCTTTTTTTTCCTTTTTCATGGAAGTTCAACATATATGAAGTTAGAAATTAAAAATGTGCAATGCAAAATATATATATATATATATATATATATTAAAATAAAATTGTAAAGTTGAACCGAATTGTGATTGAAATTATTGGAAACTAATTTAACTACATCACTTTGATTTTTATTGAGGCAGATTGGGCTCTGAACTGTCAATAGAAAATATCCACGATACATATCGTAGATATTTTCTATTGACAATTGAACTCCATATGCAGAGTCCAATCTGGCTCGATGGATGCACACAATAGATCATGCGCCCTTTTTTTTGGGGGGCTCTTAAGAACCAAATCACTTGCAAGTTGTTTGCGTTATAGTAAATTACAGTGAGTCGTGCTATTTGTAAGGAAATTTTTACAAAATTTTTTGAAGTTAATTATCTTTCCCTGTCAAAATAAACGTTGAAACTTGAGATGTTACATCTGAATGCAAAGAGCTACTATGGGGAGAAAATCCTATGTGCTCCCTATAGGAAATACGAATATATACAATCAATCAAGCATGTTATGACTTTACGTAATATCTACGGGACAACTTAAGATGCGAAGTCATGAATGCAAGTGTATAAAACAAACAATTATAGGAATTAGGATCATATATTGATACACTACTTAAAAGAAAAACACATAAAAAAGATTTTCAAGTTGGAAAATGTTCAAAACTAATAATTTACAAGATGTTAAAGTAGACTGAGACCATAGTTCACTATACTACTGTATTCGATGTAATACTATTGAGAGTATATATTCTGATATACATAGAGAATATAGTTTTTGCGATTTGGCAGCTTTCAACTTAGTTATGATTGGTAAGCGGGGGTAGAATATATTATCCAGGCCCAATGCTCTAGTTGCTCGTGTTCTCAAAGTCAAATACTACCCCGGGGGGAATTTTTAAATGCTCAACTGGGGTATAATCTTGGTTTTACTTAGAAGAGCATTTGGTCTTCTCGCATAGTTTTGGAAAAAGGTTGCCAACGAATATGTCACAAGTATTAATGTATGGAAGGACCCATGGATGTGAAGAGAGCCCATATCCAAATTGGAGACTTTAGAATATCCAGCGTTGAAGAATATGAATGTTAGTGAACTTACTGACCAGGATGGACAATGGAATTTGGAATTTATTGATGGACTTTTGTCTAAGTCCGATCTTGGAAGATATAAAGAGCATTCCTTTGAGCTCCACATCAAGATCAGATCATTGGGCGTGGCACTATAGCAAGAATGGGGCTTATTTTGTGAAATCTGGGTATAGAATTGCGAAGGATGTGGAGCAGGAAGTTGAGGGCAGCCATGTAATTGGACAACGGGGGCGATTTGGAGGCTCAGAATTCCCCCTAAAATGCAAATGCTCATTTGGAGTGTATGCCAAGATTGTCTACCAGCTAGAGAGAATCTGAACAAGAGAGGTTTGCTTACATTGCCTTCATGTGTCATGTGTGACAGAGAGGTTGAGACAAATGTTCATGCACTTTTGACATGTTCATATGCTAGAAACTGTTGGAGAGAAGCTAATATGGATAGTTCTTTGGGGCAACATACATCTATGAAAGATTGGTTCTTCAATAAAGTGTTGAATCGAGACTCATGACATTAATCGAACTTGTGCGATTCTTTAGAGTATTTGGAGAGAACAGAATGCTAAATTATGGAAGAGGCAAGCTCAAGGACCAAGACATGCGGTTTCTGCCGGCTTATCGGGATTGCATGAATGGGTGGAGGCAATGAAACACATCTCGCCAATGGTGCGGACAGAAGCAACACCAATGACATGGACTAAACCTCCCCTCGGGCATGTTGGTAAGTGCAATGTAGCTGCTGCTTGGACCAATGGCAATAGAAGGGTTGGTGTGGGATAATCATTCGCAGCGTTAGACGAGAGTTCATTGAATACGAAATGGAGTTGCTACTTGGAGCATTTTCAGCTAGGGAGGCCGAAGCGCTAGCTTTACGAACCGCTATGAATTGGGTAATCAGTTTGGGATTTAACATGGTTGTCTTTGAGATGGATGCGAAAAGTGTAGTGGATCCTTGGGTGTAGTGGATGCTTTGTACTCAAAGGACGAAGATTACTTGGAGTTTGGAATGATTCTACAAGATTGTAAGGATCTCATTCAACAACGGCACATGGTTGGGGTCAAGTTTGCTAAGAGCGAAGATAAAACTGTAGCACATATATTAGCTAGGAGTGCCATTAATAGTGCTAGCTCAGTTTATTTCGAGAGGCTCCTTGTTGGCTTGTTAATTCCCTCTTTCGTGATGTAACCGACTCCATGAAGATGAATGAGAATTTATCTTTATTTTCAAAAAAAAAAAAAAGGAGAATACAGTACGTCTATACATATATACATAGTATTACATAAAAATATATATATAATGGAAAAACATTTTTTTAATGTTTTTACCGTTACCATGTTTCCATAATTCCTAAAATATCTTTTAATTATGTCATTAATTAAAGCACAAACAAATATACAAATTGGATCCGCTTATATTAGATATAATCTATGATTCTATCTAATTTCTAATGATTAGCAATATACAAGTTGAAAGTCTGTAACTCATAAATTAATAGATAGTGAATGTGAAAACGAATTATAATTTGTGCAATTTATACTACGCTAAAGATTAAGAGTTACGGGACCAGTAACCTAGAAAATTCACATGGTGCAAGATAAAAGCTTTGGATACACTTACTATGCTATTCTTATGCAGTGGTATGATTTTTACTCATAGAATAGGTGGTCCATGTATGTGCTATATAATAACACGGGTTGATACTTCATTTATATCCTTCCCCAGACTTAAATATTTCAGCACCATTAAACTTAGACTTCCGTCTTCATTCACTCATCAAAATTTAAAATATCGTACTTTACTCACTCAACTTTGTAGAGTATCGTCCTGTATATTAAATTTCCATTATACTTTTTGGATGGAATCGTTGACGTGGCTAACGAAATATATAGGTGGCGAGAAATACCAATTAACTATGCCAACTAAGAAATCATGCCCCCCCAACCTAATCAAACCCAACCCGGAAAAATAATCAAATCCAATCCATGCAAAATTGCCCCAATAGTGACCTCCTTTGTCCCCAAAAATTGTAACACTCTGTAAAATTTCAAGAACACTGTTGTGTTTTGGATAATTGAATCATTTCTCGAGTTACATCGACTGTAAACAATCGGTTAGTAAATTTTGCAATCGTTTAGTTGATTGTATCATTCCACAAAAATTTTAAGGATACCCTAGTATGTTTTGACAAGGATAGAGTAATTACTTGAAATTATATTAACTACTTCAAAAGATTAGAAAAAGGTGCTCAAAAGCATGCCTAAGTTCAATCGGTTAGTAGATTTAATTCAAAAGAATGCTTAAAACAAAAATTTTGTGCTTAACTAGTATAATCCAAAGGCATAATGACCTAATTATATAAGCACATTAAGAAGAAGGACTCGTTAAGCAATAAATGAATACTCTATAAGAGGACACTTGGCCACTTGGAAAAATAATCACATGAACAAAATTAGGAAAACATTTGGCACCTTGTTGGCAATGATAATTCTTAAGCTTTCAATTGGACCTCTTCCTATTGGCTAACCACAAAATTATCTAGGGACAAATGGCTACTTAGGAAAACACTTGGCACCTTGTTGGTAAGGAAAATTCTTAAGCTTCCAATTGGACCTCCTCTTATTGGCAAACGACAAATTTATCTAAGGACAATTGGCCACTTTATCATAGGTCAAATCCAAGATTTTTCTTTAAAATAACCAAAAAATTCGTCTATAAATAGGAAGAGCCATAGAACACCATGCAAACTCCCCAAAAACTCACATTTTATACTTGGAAAAGAATCCTTACCAATATATAAATAGAATCCTCACTTAAAACATCACTTTGCTTGAGAAACATCAACATTTTGAGGGTATCCTTCCACTTAGACTTTGTCCAAGAATCTTGAAGAAAACAAAGCAAGAGGTGATTAACCAATGTTCTGATTTCCTTTAGTTTGCATGAATTTTAAACAAGAGCATGTATTTTAATACATTATCATGACAAGAAACAAAATGTTTTATTGTATTTGAATCACTAGTGTTACTCTACCCTTCTTATATTGGCTCGACTTTGTTTTGCTTTGTTTCCATACTATGAACTATCTAATGATTTCAAGATAGAAATGATTAGTATGATATTTGATTTGCATTTGTAACGCTCTTTGCTTGGAATTTCGGTAAGGGTCAAGCGGAATTGAATGTGAATCCACTTAATATTGTGCTGCCATGATCAAATTGGCATTGGACGTTATGATTGCGTGCTACGTGTAGTAAGTAATCTAGTGATTGGGTTCTCTTATACATTTAAAGGTTTGTGCATTTTATGTTTCTTGAACTTGTGATTTAAAATGATATCTTGCAACAAAAAAGAGCGAATCAAAATATTATGTTACTTACTGAGTATATTGTATTCATTCTGTTCTTTAATTTTTCTTGTAGATGTTCATTCACAAGATTTGTGAAAGGCAAGCGGAGGATTGGAGTATAAACTCGAATGGGAGTATGATATAACAGGTAGTAGAAACTGATTTGTGGAGCTATTACAAGTTTGCCCCAACCTTCTTAATGTATTTGGGAACTACTTACGAGCTTAATGCATATTGTGCCGACACTCATTCCTACCTTTACTATGATAAGTTTATGATGGACAGACCAATGTTTTTCACTTAGTGTAGTAGTTTAATAAGATGATACTAGTTATGAGAATAAATATAGGCATAGGCATATACTCATATAAGGGTACAAGGAAGGCTTTTGTATACATTGGAAGCCTATTTTTCCATGTAAAGGATTTCCAATCCTTCGTCTCAACTGGTTAGGTAATAAAAATACTTGTTTATGTAGCTTGTAATATGTGTTACATCCCATTTTAAATTAGGCGTGCAAAACAAATGGTAAGATAAGAAGCCGACTCAACTTAGTACATTATGGAAAACTTATAAGTATTCTCATATGAAGGCAAAGGAATTTGGCAATCTATTATAAAAGTTACTTTATTATTGTTTTAACTTAATAAAATGACATAGGAATATTACAATGACTCTTTGAAATTAAACGACTTAGTAGTTGGCACGTATCATCCCGCGTTGGTATTATAATTTAATAAAGCAAAACAAGAGCTTCCGCTGCTAGGTACAAGAAACAACTCATTAATATTGGTATAATAACGGAAGCGTGACAAAAATGCTTCATGTCTTCCCGATTCTAGTTCCTACATTAGTCAAGAAGTTATAAATTCTTCACCCCAGTCGAATTCGTTATGGTGATGAAAAGTAGCTTCCTGTCTTCAAATCTTCGTAAAGGACATTTATAAAAGATGAGCAAATAGGCAAGATTAGGTTTTTATGAATTAGGGAAAAAGATAGATTTTAGGTTAAACAACACTAAAGTTTGGATTGGATTATTAGTCTTCATCCATTAGTACAGGCAACCATGATTGTCATAGCTGCTGCTATTGAGGTGGTTTGATATGAAATTCCTACGAGTCGACCTCACTGCTTTGAAGGGGTTGGTTTATTGTTTTTTAATTTTAAATTTGAGTTGAATTTTTTTCTTTCTTTTTGCAAATTTCGTTAGTTGCCAGGTTAGGTTGTCTTAGATGGCAAAGTTAACCGCAATTCTCATGCCACATATGCTATCCGTTTGCCAAATTAGCAATTCCATCTAATGGATTTAACGGATCTCACTTGGGTGAGTAACAAGAAAAATTTTATAAATTTTAGTGGATATATAATGACATTTTAAGATTTAATGAGTAATTAAAGATATAATACAAAATTTAATAAGTATTGAAACATTTAACTCTCCTTCCCTATAATAATAATAATAATAATAATAATAATAATAATAATCACGCTATTAGGACATATAGATAGAGAAAAACTATGACAAAAGGGATTTAAGTTACCTTATTAGCCCTACAAAATTCAAGGGGTAGTCTAAAGTCATTTTAAGGGTAATAAGGTAATTTGACAATGTGAATTTCGCGGAATGTTAGGTAACCTCGATTGTATAGTATTGTCCTTTAGAATAT
>CAVNYN010213196.1:43724-60856 GCA_963692815.1 Nyctanthes arbor-tristis
ATCTAATGGATTTAACGGATCTCACTTGGGTGAGTAACAAGAAAAATTTTATAAATTTTAGTGGATATATAATGACATTTTAAGATTTAATGAGTAATTAAAGATATAATACAAAATTTAATAAGTATTGAAACATTTAACTCTCCTTCCCTATAATAATAATAATAATAATAATAATAATAATAATAATAATAATAATAATAATAATAATAATAATAATAATAATAATAATAATAATAATAATAATAATCACGCTATTAGGACATATAGATAGAGAAAAACTATGACAAAAGGGATTTAAGTTACCTTATTAGCCCTACAAAATTCAAGGGGGAGTCTAAAGTCATTTTAAGGGTAATAAGGTAATTTGACAATGTGAATTTCGCGGAATGTTAGGTAACCTCGATTGTATAGTATTGTCCTTTAGAATATAATATGTTGTTTTTTTAAAATATAATATGTTGTATTGTATTTTAGAATATTGGTGCTATAAAATAGAGTATGAAGGTTAGGGATAGCCTAGGAACATCAAATTATTCTCATATATTGCCCTTTTAACCAGCTAAAATAAACTATTAGTATGTTTGGCAACTTTTTCTTACAAAATGTACAACCCACTAAAAGCTTCCAGAATCGTCTTGCGTTCTTTCCCATTTCCTGCTCGTTCTTTTCTCTTTGACTTACTAATGTCAGTGGTAGATCTCTCAACGGTGGAGCTAAGGTAGTGCTGTTGCAGTCTCTAAGGGGGGGAAAATAGTTAGACAGTGATTCTTTTATTCCAATTGTTGAAAAAAATCTATTAGTTTCTAATTCTTCACCATATGTTTCTTTCCCAGTTGCTTTTACACCAATTGTGATGAAACTGACACGGGAAAACTACATATTCTAGCGTTCACTAGTGTTACTGACCCTCTCAAAGGATTTCTAGAGAGTACCAAAACTAAACTACAGATATATGTTTCTGAAGATGCTATTGAAGAGTCTACTGCTGTTGAAAAGCTCATAAATCCAGCTTTTACGACTTTATAGATCAGCTCATTACAAGTTGATTGTGGTCCTCCGTGTCCAAAACTATGTTTGGTCATGTTGTACTATGTGCTTCATTGAGTAGGATTTGGCAAACAATATTGGAAGAGTTTTCATCGTCTATAGCTCAATCTATGGATAGAAAAAGTTCACTTTAGTCTACAAAGAAAGGCTCACATGCGTACAATTGCAGAGTCATTATCAACTAAGATATTGTGTTTTTAATTTTTGATGAGGAGTTATAGTAAGCTTGCATCAAATGCATCTAGAAGAATTCAAAATAAGAATTCAAAATAGGGGTAACAGGGTTTCAGGTTATATACAAAATAGTGGTAGTAGAGTTTAAAAAACAAACTCGTTATCAAGAATAGTGTCTCCACCGCTCCAATTCTAGCAAAATAGCTGAACACAAGTCGGATCTCCAATATGGTGGATCCATGCATCTAAGAGCTAGTATAGTTAGGCTCAAAACATCATCTAGCAACCTGTCTTTGGCCCAGCGATACACAAACCTGGAAAATATAAAGTATTCCCTTAAAGATTTTATAGCTCACTCTCAAGCCAAGGCTGCGAACATCAAATTGATGGCAACGAGTAAGAAGTTGAATTATACAAAATTCAAAAGAGTATATGTCCACATAGGTGCTTGCTATGCATGGAGCAATGTATGTCGAACCAAATAAGCTATTGTCCCATTTGGAAGGGCAGGAGAAGGACGGCCTAATACTGGAATGGCAAAATCAAAATCTAAAAACTTCTATTTGTCGCCATTCATGAGAACATTCACCAGCTTGATGTCCCAGTGTGCATATCCATCCTCACGAAAGAAGCATAGGCCCTTTGTCATATCCATGATAGCATCTAGTGTGATTCCGTATGGAATTAGTGAGACTTCACTTACAATATCTTACATGTTTCCTCCATCTATCATTTGAAACACAGCACGTTGGGGCTTATGACTAACTTTCATCATCTTTATGATATTTGGGTGGTTGATCTTGCTTAGAACATCAATGTCGTTTCCAAACTATTATATCCCATTTTCATTTTCAAGACTATAAGATTTGATGGCTACTGGTCTGCCATCATTAGTCCCTCTGAAGACCGGGCAACTTGCTCTATCTCCTATCACATTAGAACTAGATCAATTATCAATTGCTGCCTGATCTCTTTAGGCAGGTTAATATTTATGAGTGAACCCCAAAATATACCTTAGCTATTATTTTCATTTTAATTAATCCCAAATATCAGAGTTCAAACTAAAGGCTTGTTAGATTTCCATTATAATTTTCTCCACTGACAAGATTTGATGACAATTCAATTTCAAACGCAGATTTTATTGAATACACATGATCTCAATTACTCATATGTCCAATGAATCATGGTCTAAGAACATGAATTCTCTAGCTAGTAATATCATTGCCCGTAAAAATTGTATACCTCATGACCCTAAATATTAGTTTTTGAGTAGATCGAAGAAAGACTTGATCAGTGCAAAATATTATCCTACATAAGAAATAATGGAATAATGAAATATTGCAACTGAAGACTCGACTTGCAACATAAAGCAAGGAAGTCCTTTGGCTATGCTCATTGAGATGACCAAGTTAATTATTTGGGACGAGGCACCCATAATGAACCGGTACTGTTTGAGGCCATAGATCATACTATGAGAGATGTCCTTCGATTCTCAGATAATATCAACGTTGGTAATCATTTGGCGATAAAACCGTAAGAAGAACATGAGACTTAGAAATCTTGAAGGCAATCCCAAGTCAGAGGCTCTCCAGTGTTTCTCCAATTGGATTTTACAGGTTGGAGATGGTGTTTTAGAAGATAGTGATGACGGGAAGTCAAATATCGGCATACCAGATGACGTATTAGTGTATGTCCTCTCTGATCCCATTGAATCTATTGTTCAGAGTACTTACCTTGATTTCTTGAAGCAAGGTAACTCATCGACTTATCTAAATTCTTGAGCTATTCTTGCACCCACAATCGATTTCAACAATGTTAATTAATATATGGTGAGGCACAACAGGTCCGAATTAAAGACATATCTAAGCTTTGATTCATCATCTTCTTCGGATTCTGACAGTGATTCGCTTCAAAAGATTCATTCATCTGAGTTTCTAAATGGCATAAAATGTTCTGGAGTCTCTAGGCACGAGCTTAATTTAAAGGTTGGTGTGCCTATAATGCTTATGCGGAACATTAACCATTCATCTGGACTGTGCAATGGTACTCGGCTATTAGTAACCAGACTTGGCGATCATATTGTAGAGGCCCAGATGTTCGGTTGAAATATTGGTCATAAATTCTTTATTCCCAGACTAAGTCTCACTCCATCTGCTGTCGGACTTCCATTCACTTTCCAGCGTAGACAGTTCCCATTAATGGTTTGTTATGCGATGACGATTAATAAGAGTCAGGGTTTCTCTCTTAAGAATGTTGGTATTTTCTTGCATCGGTCGGTATTTACACATGGGCAATTGTACGTAGCAGTATCAAGAGTCACGATTAGAAATGGGTTGAAATCTATGATATATGACAACAATGGTCACCCCTATAGTTCTACATTGAACGTTGTTTACAAGGAGATTTTTAACAACTTATAGCGGTGTTCACTCTTTCGCTGTTAGGTGACCTCACATTTGACGTCTTTTTTAATTATATGCTTATGTGTTAACAGCCATTCTAACATATTCCCTTTTTCTCTAATAATTCTAGGTGATCACGTGACTCTTCAATTGCCAACTTCAATGCTATGTTCTTTTGTGTCTATATTGCAGAACCACTCTTATACAGGTTTTTAAGTTGCTATTATGATGATTCTTCGAACATTTAACATTGCTGTGACTTCAATATTTCAATTGAACTTATAGAGTTAATTCACTTTTATAGTAATTTTAATTCATCTAGACCATCGTATACAAAATATCGATTAATGCTATGTCTCTTTTGAAATGTAGGATGTGCTGCTGCTATACATTTATTTTTTCCAATGTATTATAATTCGATTCTCTTACATATTTCATTATTTATGATTTTGAGTATTAAATAATTAATCAAACTGCTTTTTGAGATCATGTTATGCAGATATATGTTACGTGTCATTTAGTTTTATTTGTTATGTTGATTGATGTGCACCCCCTTAAACAATTTGTAATGTATACCATACAATATGATATAATCTTAATGGCTTTCTCTATCACAAATATGTTAAACAATAAATTGAAATAAGTGATAATAAAATTTACGTACAACTATTAAATTGTTTATATTACTGGCCAAAGTATCCCGTGCAACGCAAAAGGTTTTAGTCCCGCTATTCAGAGGTTCAAATCCTTCTATGCTAGCTCTAAATTCATCCTCCAGAGGCAGCAAAAAATTTATGTAAACCACGTTTTAAAACAAGGCACAGTTTCAATAAGCGTAAATAAATAATTTCCTCCTAAAAAACTCAAAACAACCACACAACCCAAGATGTATGAAATTTCTATGAAACTGTAAAAACGATATGAGACCAATTTATGGAGAAGTTACCTTTAGAGCACTGAGCACACATCTTGTGACAACCTGCTTTGTTATTTTCAAAATTCAATTCTTACCAATCAAAGTCAAGTGTTAAATGGTAAAATCATGGTTAAGTCTGGACAAGAAAGTGTTATTTTAATGATTGGGGTTATCTTATAAGTGATTAGATAAATTAAGGACCAAACGACACATGCTGGAAGTTAAAGGCTTAAAATTAAGCTTTACAACAATGGGGGACTTGAGGAGCAAATATGAATAATTAAAACAAATATCCCATTTGTCTTGAAATGGAAGGACCGAGAAAGAGAGAGAGAAATATGGGGGAGAGGGACCAAAATGAAGCAGGGCAAGAAGTTGAAGGAGTTTTAGTGCAAATTTTCCTATATATCTAGAGTTTCTTTTGAATTTGGCCGTTTGAAACACACATACATAGAGGGAACGAGAGGAAGGGGAGAGAGAGAGAGAGAGAGAGAGAGATGGCTCGGGACACGGCTCAGGACACATCTTCAAGCCAAGGAAGTACCCACAAATGTAAATAATACTCGCTTTTAAGCATTGAATTCATATAAATTTTATAGTTGGGTAAGAAATTTTATGGAATGGAATAGTTAATTTTGATTTGGTTTTCTATTGGTTTAAATGGTATGCAATTAATCTTAGACATGAAATTGGAATTATGTGAAGATTAGAAAAGAATTATATAAAGTTAGTGTATGAAATCATAGTTTTGAAAGGGAAATTAAAGCTGAAAATTTTTAAATAAAGTGTTATTGAGGTTATTAAGATGAAAATTATCAAGAAATTGAGTATTGGACTTATAATCTTAGTATTCATGGATTTGATTGATATGGAATGGTGAATTGGAGCTAAATGGAATGTTATGAAGTTAATGTGATTTTATGAAATCAAGTATGTAAATATGGATTAAATAAAAGGGGAAAAATAATGAATTGGTAGATATAAGTTACATATATTTAGCTTTCTTGAAGTGTATGCTTGGTATGAGATTTTCATAGTGAAGTTATTGAGAGAAGCATAAGAGATTAATATGGAATTCTAACAAGCCAAGCATATATGTATGAATTTAATAGGAGGACTTTTGGCATAGAATTAAGATGCACGTTCTGCCCTTCAACTTTGGAAGTTCATAACTAACAGTATATATTGAATTTTAACACAATACAAGTTAGAAAATGATCTTATATGAGTTGTCTATCATTCAAAATTGGAATGACATCATTTGGAGACCGGTAGGAGTTTTATGACCTTTTTTGTGAAGATGGTCAGTTTCTACCCGAGAACAGATTTTGGGAAGTGGAAAAATATTTTGGTGTTGCTAACATGTCTTTCTTGAGCTCAATTTCATGTATGAGAAACTTATATGAGTGTTCTACTATATGGGAAAATTTCATAGCCATGTGACACCGTTCTTAAGTATAAAATGGCTTTATATGTACACTGCCCAAAACTGGGGAACTCATTTTTTGTTGAGGAGTTGAATTGAGTCCTGAATTCACTAAGTGGTGCACAAAATTGATGGAAAGTTTAGTTAAGAATGAAAATGAAGAATCAGTGGGTATTTGAGGCTTTAATATGTGCTACTATGATACATGGTAAGACGAAGTAGTTTAGAATAATTATATGAAGGGGACAATCATGAATCTATTCAGAAATGAATAATATTGAAGTATTTAATGGAATAAGTCAATTGTGATCAAAAGGAGATGTTATGTTGGTGGGAATTTGGGATTCTAACATTGATATTATTACAATTTTAAGATGGAATAAAATCTAAGATAAGTATATAAAAGGGACAACTATATGCCTAATTGGAAAATGAAGAAAACTTGAAGGAGTTAGATGAATAAAGGGCTTGTGATCCAAAAGGAAATTTCATGTTGATAAAAGTAGTTGAATTAGAAAATCTTCAACTAGTAAATAAGTTAGAAAGAAGATAAATAGGATTAAGAAAAGATAAGTAAAAGAATTAAATTTATGTGATTTGTGAAATGAAGTGAAATGATATTCATGATGTTTTCTAATATGTGGTGATTCCACAAAGATTGATGTTATGTTAGATTTATATTTAAAGTCATGAAATTCCCAAATGAGCTTGAACATTTTATTCAAAATGTTACAAAAGTTATATTTCAACTTTTGAAAGTGCGTTTATTTATAAAACTCTACTCACTAGGCTAGTTAGCTCATATAATTCTTCTTCCAAGTAACAATTAGAGTTTGGACAACACAATGTAGCTGAGTCTGCTATTTCAAGGATTCGAGCCACCACATAAAATTTATTATAGGGTTTGTTATTATTGTGATTTATACAAGTTGACACGGTTAAATTTATTAATATACATTGAGAATTCTGAGTAAAACTACTTGGTTTAGTAAAATTTCCATACATGAAGTATTGTTATTAGTGATGAAGGGAATTATTATACTGTGAAGTGTGTATGGGTTGATGTTGTTGTGTTGGCGTTGGAAATTAATACAAGTTGGTTTTGTTAATAAAATAAGGGAGATGCTGTTGAAAATTTTCTAAGATCATCAGTATGTGCACAGCCTTAACTATAAATCCTGACTTCTAATTGGAATTTATCGTCAGTGCACGTCACACTTCTGAATTTTAAAGCTAAAAGTACTGGGAGTGGGGCTCATCACTTCTAACATGGACAAGATTGAACAACAAAATAAATGAATTTTAAATCTTGTTTTCCTCTTAAAACTATAGTATAAAGTATGTACCAAACTTCTCCACGTAAGACAAACACACAGAATCCCAAAACTTTTGAATTCCTTTGGACATAACAAGATAAATATTTAATTCCCCAAGAGCTTCTTATGTGATCCCTTGAGGTTATTTGAAATGTAAGCTTCAAGATAGATCAGTTAATACTTCAACATTTTATAAAGATTTTATATATAAATATGCTTCTAGAAAACCATACAATATCTACAAGCATACAGTGAACCTCAGTAAACTGAGATGTAAACTTCAAAAATGACTTTCCGGAAAGAATTCGAAAAATTCTAGGGAGACATGGAAAGGGGAACATTATTAGGTGATATTCTTACGTGGCATATCTGTATTGGATGATTGAAAAATAGTCATGTAATCATCACCCAATAAATGTGTGCCACATGAAAATACCAGCTAATAATGTCTCTTTTTCATATCCCCCTAGAATTTTTCAAAGAATTCAAGGCATTCTACCAAAGCTCATGACAGACTGGACTCAACAAATAAGGCTCAAGTTGTTTCAGACAACGATAAAACCATAGCAAGAAATAATGTCCAATTGGAACAAAATATAAAAATTCTTCTGGTTCATTGCAATTGAGATGTAACAAATGCACTTCTCACACAATATTCATTTGTATACAATATAACGGAGGGTTAATTTCGCAAATCATCCCCAACTTTTGGGTTAAGAACCGATTTTGTCTCCAACCTTTTTTAAGACACCCCACAGCCCCCAACCTTTAAAAATGCACACAAATCGTCCATATTTCTACTGTTCCGCCAAATTTTTATCAAAATGACGATTATATCCTCCATAAACATTTTAAACTTTTTTTAAAAGGCTTAAAAATAATAAAAAACCCATCCCACCCCACGTCTCCCTTGCCGCAGGCGATACTGCCAGCGGCCAAAAAAGGGGGGGTGAATCTCCCCAATTTACTGCCCCCCATTTGTGCTACCGGCAGCCATTTGGCTACCATTTCCGGCAGAAATGGGGGGTGAATCCCCCCTCCCCAATTTTGCTGCTGGAAATGGCAACAAAAGGGGGGATTCATCCCCCATTTGTGCTGCCATTCGGGCAGCACAAATACTGCCGGAAATGGCAGCCAATGGGGGGATTCACCCCCCTTTTTGGCCGCTGGAATGGACCATTCTGTCGACTGGCCGCTAATAGTACTGCAGAAGGCAAGGGAGACGTGGGGTAGGGATGGGGTGGGGTGGTTTTTTTTAGTTTTTTATTATTTTTAAACATTTTAAAAAAAAGTTTAAAATATTTATGGAGGTATAATCGTCATTTTGATAAAAATTTGGTGGAACAATAGAAATATGGACGATTTGTGTGCATTTTTAAAAGGTTAGGGGCTGTGGGGTGTCTTAAAAAAGATTAGGGACGAAATCGGTTCTTAACCCAAAAATTGGAGACGATTTGCGAAATTAACCCTATAACGGATATCAATTAAAAATGTTCAAATATTTGTTCATGATTACCACAGGCTTAGAAGGGAACAACTAACTTTAATTTTCGAACGCCCTACAATCTATTACCATCTTCATCCACATGCATTACAAAATATACAGCCAAATATCACAGAACTGATTCCCGCAAATTGACCCCCATCGCCTCAAAGATCGAAAATTTCCCAGTTCTCAAACAAAATTGATAACACCAGTTGTTAGTTCATCTATGCACTATTTGAAGCATGTGATAATCGCTAAGCTAAATTCTCAAGAACGCATCAATTTCAAATTTGTAAATCATTGTTGGGTATATGGTACAACCGGACAATTTCATTATTATAAACAAAGAAAATACATTTGTACAAGTATCCTTATGCTGATGCCTAATATTTCTATGGTATTTACTCATACATGGATATATACAAGGAAAAGAATGGCTGATGTATCTTTCAGATATATAATCACATGGTGATTCATCAAGTATAACAAAGGACTTGTGGTAGAATTGAGAATCCAATCTTAACAGTGAGTTATTGTTAATTAATTTCAAGATCAAACAGGTCATCCTAGTAGTATAGATTCATGAACAGTGTTTGAGTGACTTGCGCAAGATTACTGAATGTTTCTTTATGCATATGTCATATAAGCTACTTTAATTCAGAACTCCAAAATTAAGATAGATATTGATCTTTTTGACAAATTACAAGATGTTCATTCAATTATTTTATGAAATCCGCAGTAAACTTGAAAGGATCCAAAAAGACTACTTTATTTTGTTCAGGTGACAGAGCTTTAGTGAGCATGTATCTTGTCTGATATGAAACCAAATGTTCCTCAAAAGCTCTTTGTTTATCAGGGATGGTAATTGACAAATTAAACTTTCAAAGACCAGCTCTATTAATGAGAAGGAATGGATTTCACAATATAGGAATATTTGCACAAAGGCACCAAAAAGGACTTCATAATGCCCAAAATCATAGGCTCCAAAGAAATGTCAATGAATATTATCCCAATGACTTGCTACAGTCAACATTATGCCCCTATCTAGCAAATCAAAATAGATTGGTCAAATCAATCAGACACATTCATTAGGCCAACATGTACCGCACAAAATTCAGCTACTCATTTTCACTAATTATATATTTCTATTTTGAAATAGAAATGATTTTCTAATGCTAACAAGGCAGTTATAGCGACAATTGAATTGATAGAAAAGAACAAAACTAGAACCGTGCAACCTTTAGCTCTTATAGTCATATCAGCTTTATACAAATCCCAGCAAACTACCAATTAAATGAACTTTACTGTTGCCTTTTACATAATTTCTGAACTACTAGTTAAATAAGATGCTTGATCCACAACAAGGACTACAGGAAACAGTTTATCATCATCCACACTAATCCTAAATCCATTATCCAACTAAAACTGTTATCATGCCTTTAGTACTACAAAAAATCCTCCCCTGTGGAGGCATTACGGGTTAGACCTGCATGCACAACTTTGAGAAACCACCTTAATTGCTGTCTAAACCACCTTGAAGGAGCCACATCTATCTACATAGATATCCCATAAGCTTTCATACCAGTGATTCTGAGTTACGTTGAAAATATAACACCAAACAAATTATTCTGAGATTCATTAATAATTTCCAATATCTGAATTTGTAAGGAAAAGTGACATAGTTGTTGTAGATAAGAGAACCAACTTCATTGGCAGTCCAACTTAAACAATAGATGTGCGTTTAAATATGAATGCATAAAAATGAAGAGAATTAAAAACAAAGATATATAGGGAAAGCATAAATAATTAAGAGAAGAATGAAATAATTGTACTGGACTAGAAACTTTTCTATTCATCAAAAGGATTGTATAGAATAACTGGGGGAAAAAATGGCTAACAATGCCAAATATCTAAGAACATATTTGGCATACTGCACATCTGAAAAAGAGAAGCTAAGATGGATTGAAAACCTCTAGCCCATAGAGAACACCAGCATACTTATCAGGAAGCCCTTCTTTTTTGCTGAAGTGGATTTCTCGTATCCTCTCAAATGCATGCCAGGTTAACAGGCTATCGGAGCCAGCCTGATGGCACTTTCCAGCCACCCGCTCTAAACCAAGGGAAGCCGTTACTCTTTCCAGTCCCCCGTGGAGCCCCGGACAGAACTTCATCAGGTGCTTCACATCATAAACCCGGTCACCAAAAAATATCGTGAGCAGATAAAGGAATTTTGAGAGTGTTTCCGGGAGTGCCTTTCCTGTGAGGGCCTTGATGAGGTAGCCGAAGTCATACGCACTATGGAAGGTAATGTAGGTGACACTGTCATTACACACAAGACCAGATGACATCATAAGCTCAGAAAACCTCAAAATTGAAGCACCGTATTTGTGAGTTCTGTCAAAATCAGTCCCCTGGTGGCGGAGGAGGTCGATAGACTTAGGCGCATGTTCGTCGCTCTCAATATTAAAATCAGAAAAATTGAACTCCCAGATAAAGCGGCGGTCAGGAAATCCTAGGTCAGGCAGATTTCCGGAGGCGTCAGATAGAGTAATTCCTACCTGAATGAGCTTGAGGGCGTCAACATTGGACTTAAGGGTTTGGTAGTGATCAAAAGGGTTATAGTACTGTTGCTGGGGAGTGTAGCGGAAGACGACGCCTGGGAACTCGGTGTCCATCGAAACAAAGGGGAAACGATCAATGAGGTCATTAATGATAGAGAATTCCAACTCTAGATTGTCAGACCACACTGAGCGAACTAGAATTGGTTTTTTGGAATTATCGACCTTCACCGGCGGAGAAAGAGCGATTGATGACGTCTTCGGTGACCGCGGTGGTGGATCGTCGTCTCCAGTGTCCGCGGCGTTGACGGTGGCGATGGCGCCGGTAGCCATGGAAGAGGATCCAGATCAGATGTATGATTTATTTCTTGTTTTTCTTTTTCTTTTTTTTTTTGCCCCACAGAGTCTTCAATTTTCTTGTGGAGAAAAAAGCTAGGGCTACAGTCTTTTATTTATAATGGCGGCGGACTCGCGGCAGAGATCGGTGGCGGATCGGTGGCGGAATGTGGATCAGTTACAGTGGCTTTTATATAAATAAATGCAGTCGGGTCGAATAACGAGCTCCAAAGACCAGAAAGGGGGATCTGGGTTTTCGGGTTGGAAAATAGGGCACACCATTGGGGAAATGAGGATCTGTAACATATTTTATTCTTTAAATGTCCTTTTTCTTTTATATCCTTTTTTCTAAATATATCTTTTTCTTGGAATTAAGAAAAAGTTCCACACATCTATTTCATTTTCGTCTTAAAAAGATAATCCACCTTTTATTTTCATTCGTCTTAAAAAGATAGTCTATTTAACATATTGATCATGTATTTAATGTTTCATTTCCATAATGTCCTTAGTTAATTATTGTTATTTAACTAAGGTTGTTAAAATCGTATTTTTGGATCAAATCGGTAGAGATATTTGTGTATCAAATCAGTGGATCGAATCGTAAACAGTAAGATTGTACTAAAAATTAATTTAAAAATATTAAAAAATTAAAAATAAGATTATAATAAATATTTAACAACATTAAGTTTAATAGTAATATCAAATGATACAATTATAAGTTAATAAAATGTTTATGACTATTTAATGAAATAATGCACAAAAAAATTGTCAAATATACACATAAAAATAACGAATAAATATTATATATTAATATATTTATATTATTATTATAAAAAAATATTACTACATCATAAAGCAGACCTAAAACTAAGAAAAGAAGAAAAAACAAGCTGACCTAAACAGCTATACCTCACACATACATATATTCAACGGGCCTGGGCCCAAAATGGTAGCTTCCTCCACCTTTTAAAACCTATACAATCTAACCCACAACTCCATCCGAAGAAACCCTTGCAGCTGCCAGTTGCCGCCAGCTCCATATGTGAAATTCCGGAGCACCATAATCAGCCATGACGGTTCATCATCGAGCGCACTCATTGCTGTTGGCTTCTTCATAGTTGAGAATAAAATAATCAATAAATATATATATATGTAAATATATATATATATGTATGCCGACATTAATGTTGAAAATACAAAAGCAAA
Source organism: Nyctanthes arbor-tristis (assembly GCA_963692815.1). Lineage (NCBI taxonomy): Eukaryota > Viridiplantae > Streptophyta > Magnoliopsida > Lamiales > Oleaceae > Nyctanthes > Nyctanthes arbor-tristis. Next base: position 56,595 of record CAVNYN010213196.1, read on the forward strand.
ATCAGTAGTCGAGTTCAAGTAGTTCATAGCCATAGATGTTATCTTCTTGTTCATGCTCTTTTTGAGGAATCTCTATGTATGCACTGCTAAATCTTGGGTTTTTCAGAGAATCGTAAAAATCGGTCAGAATCGCGATTTTACACGATTCTGACCAATTCCATTACAATCTCTGTCCGATTCTGAAAGTTTGCAATTTTATATGCGATTTGGATCGATTTTATAAGTTTGAATCATAAAATCACAGGACTTTACAATTGAAATCGCGATTTTAACAATCTTGTATTCAATTACTTATGCATTTAAAGTATTTCAAACAATTAATGAGATATAAAAGTATATGTGGAAAAATAAGATAAAATTTAATATTTCAATTAAATTAACTATCTTTTCTTAATATATTTGAAATAATTGTTAGACTATTTTTATGGGACTGGAATGTATTTTATAATTATGTCACAAGTCTTTTACAAAAAATAACTTAGTTCAATTCAACAAATAAATAAAAATAGATCGGCGGAAAAAGCCCAGACAAATGGAGTCTTCTCTTTCAATTCTTAGTTCTCACGCACATCTTTCCAGCTTCTTAAAAATTCTATATCATTTTTACTCCTTTTTTTTTTTAATATTTCAAATTTATGATTCCAAAATCCACCACACAAAGGAAGTTACAAGAATAGTAAATGAAAATCATGTGTCGTGGGCAATCTATATGCTGTTGCATGTTTTTTTCTTCCAAAAATTTTTGGTATAGAATATTAGACTTTTCGAACCAAAAACAATTTGTTTTATAAATCCCTTTGTAATAATTCTAAAAAAAAAAAAATAAGAGCAATTCTAGGGGGACATGAAAATGGGACATTATTAGGTGATATTCTCATGTGCCACACATTCATTAGGTGATGATCTATGACCACTTTTTCATCATCTAATACAAATGTGCTACATAAAAATGTCACCTAATAATGTCAGCTTTTCATATCCCCCTAGAATTTTTCAAAATAAAAGAGCGAAAAAATCAACGGAAGGTTAAGATCCTGACTTTTTAATTAGAAAATAATTGTTGAGATAAAACTGAATTAAATTTGTTAATTTATTATTCTATGATTTAATGTGGAGTTTCTTTTCCCCAGTGGTTACTCTTTTTTAAAATCAAAGATATATGTTTTAACAATTAAAAACTCTGAATTGATTAATATATGGTAACCCCGAACAAATTAAAGTGCACTAATGAAAAATCAATTTTTTTCTTGGAACAATTTTTTGTGTATGATAATGTGGTTGGGGAAGTTAGAAGACGATTGGGGGATCATGTATGTTATCTCAGCGGTATCTACAATTGAGGAGTTTTTCTATAGAAAGAAGCTCCTATCCAGAACCAATCACATGTGATGTGACATATAAGTTTCAACTTCCAACAGCTACTCTTATCAATCAAAATATTTTTAAGATATTGAGACTAGATATGGCTTTGATCAATGTTGAGTTAATTACCTCAAACATCATTATATTTTCAAAGAATTATCTAGCATGTCACTATACTTTAAAAATTATCCCGAATGCCATTGAACTTATGAAAATGTGACATCGCATGCCACTTTATTAATAATCAGTTAAAACACTAACAGAATGATGACGTGGTTCCTTTTTTCAATTCTGTCATCCTTCATGGCATGCTATATGAGCACACCATTCATTTATCAAATTAAAAAAAAAAAAAAAAGAAAGAAAAGAAAAGAAGCCAAGACCCCCACGCCTCCCCCCTCCCGAAAAAAAAAACCGCGCCGCGGAGACTGCAACTTCCGGAGGCAATGAATGTCGCCGGAAGTTGTAAAAAATAATGGGGGGGAGAACCCCATTTTCAAGCGGCATTGCAGCATAAAAAATAGGGGTTCTCTCCCCATTCCTGCTTTCAGATCCCACAGCAGAAAAAATGGGGGGTTCTCTCCCCATTCCTATGCAGGAATGGGGGAGAACCCTCCATTCTTTCTGCTACAATGCAACCAGAAAATGGGTTTCTCTCCTCATTAGTTTTTTACAACTTCTGGCAACATTCATTGCCGCCAGAAGTTACAGTCTCCGGCGGCCATTGCTGCCGGAGGGATTGCTTATTTTGGCAAGGGGGAGGCGTCGGGGTGTTGGCTTCTTTTCTTTTCTTTCTCCGTTTTTTTTTTTTAAATTTGATAAATGAATGGTGTGCCCATGTGGCATGCCATGTAGGATGGGAGAGGTGAAAAAGGAGTCACGTCATCATTCCGTTAGTGTTTTAACTGATTATTAATTGAGTGGCATGCGAGGTCACATTTTCGTAAGTTTAATAGCACTCAGGGTTATTTTTAATGTATAGTGGCATATTAGATAATTCTTTAAAAGTATAATGGCGTTTGGGGTAATTAACTCACTTAATGTTTAACATCCCCATCCAAACAACTCAAAACTTAATTTTCATCACTACAAATAATGAATTTTAAATGTATAGTGTAAAAGTTATCTAAATTTTGAATAACTTCTTTGAAAACTACGTTTCTTGTGGACGGTTCCAGATCACCGTTGTCACTACAGACTACAATGTATAATTGCCCATTACCCAACACATGTTTCTTCAAGTATATCCTAACATTAGTTAATGATTGATCTTGACTATTGTTTATTTTGATGACATATATGAAATATGAAAGGGTATTGCCTCCATTGAAATTTGAACAACATAGAATCAAACAGTTTCAATGTCATTTTAAGGCATCAAGACTGCGACATGCATTGCTACTCCCGAGACTCTGTGACTATCTTCGTTACATCAAATAAATAATACCTTTCAATTTATCGAACAAAATTTTGATTACAATAGTAAGAGCATCTCCAATTGTATTTTTTTATTTTAAGAGAGTATATTCCACATTATTAGAGAAGATATTCTTTAAATATAAATAGCAAAAATGTTAACATTCTCCAAAAAATTATTTATATTTATATTTAACTCTTATTTTACTTTTTTTAAGAAGCATTTATTGTATTATTCATTTTTATACTTTTACACAGGGTAATGACCAATAAAGTTATATTTGATTTTGTCAAATCCAACCCACCATTTCTAAAAGTTAATTTAAAGAAAACTAGGCTTGGTGAGATAGCTCAACAAGCCAAAACTCGGCGAGTTAAACTTAGCTCACTGAGATAAAATTATGTTTGCGCTTGCGCCCAAGCTAGCTTGCGACCAGCCTGTGAGCTTCTACTTTTGATTAGCCGCTTGCATCATAGCTTGTTCACATTTGGGTTTGGCTCGTCAATTTCAACATGTGTGTTACACTAGGGCTCGTACTCACCTCTTGACAAGTACGAACTGAGCAAAGTTCGGTGAGCAGTTTTGCCATCCCTGGTTGGAGGTCATTTTTTAAAGTTGTATTCTCTAGACTAGGCAGCATCATATATTTGCCCATGTTCACAAACCATTTTTGTTTAAAAACATAATCTGGTCAAATCAGTTACATCCACATATTTTATAAGACCTACATATACTACACAAATCTTAACAACTCATTTTTATACAATCTAATATCATTTTAAACCAAAAAAAAAAAAAAAAAACTTTCTGAACACCCGCTTAAATACTCTCTTAAAAGGCACAATGTTTCACACTTCAAAAGTTAGGTCTTAAACAAACCCTATCTTTCCTCTATCATTCGTTTGACGATCAAATCCATTTCTTGTTGGCGACCAAATGTATTTGTCACCAACAATTAGGTCTCTGATCTTTGATTTTTTATTATTCTTTTAATCAAAGCACTAACTAGACTACAACATCATTTTTAGACATCCGTCTTACCTAGCTAGCTGGAGTTTGGAATCCCCCGAATTTTTTTATTAATAAATCAAAAAATTGTACAACCTAGGAAGAAGCATAAAACCTTACCTCCAACTGAATGTACAATCAATGAAAGTAGTAAATAAGGAGGTATTACCTCCCTAATACTGAAAAATAATAGTAAGAAGCAAAACTATAGCTAGAGTAAATGTACACATGACTCATAAACATAAAAACAAAACTAAACTAAATACCTGACATATAAAAAACCATGGCGGTATATCTATAGAAGGCCACAAACCCCTAAAGGTAGATCATGAACCCCATATTTTGTGTAACACCGTCTAGTCTATTGATCTAAGGTAAGAGTATTAGCAACCTAATTACCCTCGCAGAATATGTGTGAGAGTCAAAATGCAGCTACTGTCAAGTGCGTCGAAGGAGAATCTGAACATGAGATCGG
>CAVNYN010213197.1:0-20989 GCA_963692815.1 Nyctanthes arbor-tristis
AACTTCTGTCCTTGAGAATTCTCTGAGTGCAAAGGAAAAGATAATATCTGATTTGAATATGGAACTTCATAACATAGAAACCACCTTATTGAATGAGAGGGAAAATCATATGAATGAGATGAAGAAGTTTAAAGCTATTCTCAATGACAAGGTACTCTCTCTGTCAGCATTAGTGCTGCAAGTATTCTTTTACAGAAGTGTGAAACGATGCATTCCTTTTAATTTTTTCTCTAATGGTGTATTTTTTTCATCGGCGTATTTTCAGTAAATTTTATTTGTGTAAGCAATATGTGATTCTTTTTCCTTTTAATTTATTTTGCCTAACATGAATTATTTATCAATAGATTTTTTTCTAATATATGATATTGGTTTAGAGTTAGGTTGTGCGTCACAATATTAGTTGATGTGCTTTCAGAAAAACAGTTCTGCTATTAATTAATACGAGGCGTCTTAAATAGCTTGGCCTCCAGAAAGTTGAGGAAAAAGTTACAATAGTTTAAGCCTTGGTATTGAGATGGCAAAATGCTTGGTATTAAGTTTTAGCTTTCCTGCTGATCAACTTTGCCTTATTCAGCTGCTAAGTCAAACATTCACTGTGCTTTTCTTAGGGAATGACTTCAGATTAAACTCTCTTGTCTCTGTTTTAAATTCTGTTTCTTGATAACTCAGTTTTCTCATCTCTCTTTCTTCATTTCCTCAAGTGCATTGAGGCAATTATTAGAAGAAATAGAATATGAATTAGGGAGCACCTCAATTTTTGTTCATGCGGCACGCAGGCAAAAACATGCCTTGCCGTTTAAATCACTTTGTCGTTGATTTAGTAAAGAATCAAAATAAAAATCACAGTTATGATTCTCAATGATAATCAACTCTTTGTAGCTTCTTCTTTGACTCAACCATGCCTACCAGTAAATGAAATGCTGCTTTTTCCGGCCTACATTACCTTTTAGAGGCTTTAAAGAATTAATGCCTTTTAGATGGATAATTCTTACGAATTCCCAATGAAATTTTGTCACTTGCTCAGTGGTTGCATGTGAGAACTAATGGTCCAGAAACATTGAATCTGGCTTTCTGAGGGAAAACCCTCATGAGTTGATATCATCAGTTGATATTGTAAGCCTTCAGACATCTGTTTCCGGGGACAATCAGAAGTGTGCTATGATATTTATAAAAAAGAAGCTTTATAAACTAATGAAAAATCTTTATGAAAAAAAGGCTTTATAAATCTTTATACAAGCTTTATGAATTGTGCTTCCGTGAAACAGTAAATAGTAATCATTCTATCTATAAAATATCATCACTGTTTTTCTTAGACATGGGTTCTAAAATGAGTTGGTAACATAAATATTTGTTTCAAATATCTGCTTTGCTGAATGTTTAGGATTTACTTTGTGATAAATTATAGAATTACTTATTTTGTTTTGCTTTTTCTTTCATTTTAAGGTTTTGTCCCCCCCCCCCCCGGGGGCGAAACCCCTCCAACCCCTTATTACATCTTTGTTTATAAATGTACAGGAAATCGAGCTTGAAGAGATGAAGAAAGAGCTACAGGCAAGACCGACAGAGAAATTAGTGGATGATTTGCGCAAGAAAGTTAAAATTTTGCAGGTGGGTGGATCTTTTTACCTGTTCTAGTCAAAATATAATATTAGCTTTTAGCTGTCAGAAATAATTTAATTTAATAATAAAGTTAAATGAGAGTACAGAAACCGAAGTAAATTTTTTACGATTATGTGCTTTCCATTTGACTGCAAAAATAAATGAGACATAAGTTGCAAAGCTCCTTCGTGAAGAAGAGAACACATACCTGAGTTTCCTTGTCATGGTTTGCATGATTTAGTTTAGAAGCATTAGGTTACTTTTCTTTCTATATGTATTGCATGTGATCTATGGACATGGAGATTCACATATTTCAACCACTGCCAAAAACCTGAAGATGGTTTATGTATCCAAAATAGGCACACTTATAATATCTATACCTTTTGAAATCTGCCATAAGCATTTATATCTTCTTGCAAAATAAAGACGTCATATTCCTATAATTTTTATATGATAACTTGTGACATCAGATAAGCTTATCTCCCATTTTCTAATGTTATTTTCATTGCAGACTTTTCATTCCTCATCCATCATATAATCCTTTTTTCCCTGTTTAGAGCTTGTTTGATGCTCTTTATTTGTCAAAATGTGGAGAATTTATAATGAGGAGGAGGTAGAATGTGTATTGGGAATGTAAAAAGGTGGAAAATATGTGGTTGTAATTGAATACTTATCAAAGCAAATGTCAAATTGGTGGTAGGTAAAATTGTAAATTGGTAAAATAAAGGGCATCAAACAAGCTCTTACTATGTTATTCTAGTTGCAGACTGTTAATCTTTCTAAAAGTTCACCAAAGTTGTGTTTTTTTTTTTCTTTTTTTTTTTAAAGTAAAATAAAGGGCATCAAACAAGCTCTTACTATGTTATTCTAGTTGCAGACTGTTAATCTTTCTAAAAGTTCACCAAAGTTGTGTTTTTTTTTTTCTTTTTTTTTAAAGTTATGCCTAAATAGATTTCAATTCTAATAGAAGTATAAGTGAATGGAGCACACATATTCCCTGTTCACATCCTTATATATAATTTTGAACCATGGATTTATGTTTAACACAGTTTATCCTCAATGATCCCCTGAAAGTTTAACTATATATTGATAAGTATTACTTTGGCTTATCTTCTTTAGCTTTGATTGTAATATACATAGGCTGTGGGCTATAATTCTATTGAAGCTGAAGATTGGGAAGTAGCTACAAGTGGGGAAGAGATGAGCAAACTAGAAACTTTACTTCTTGACAAGAACAGGAAAATGGAACACGAATTGACACAATTGAAGGTAAAATTTCTTTCAGCGGCTTATCTTCTACTTGTATAGTATTAGCATCTGATATTTATGGTGCTCGATGTTTTTCTGCTTTTTTTAGGTTAAACTCTCAGAAAAGACATCTTTGCTAGAAGCAGCCGAACTCAAGATCAGAGAATTAACGGCAAAGATCAGTGAACAACAGAAGCTAATTCAGAAGCTTGAAGATGATATACTAAAGGCTGGTTCTTTTTCCTTTTCTTCCCCGTTTACTTTTCACGAGATTACAAAGCAGTAACTGATGTTAGGAAAGGGTCCAACATATACTGAGGCAAATAACCTTGAGCGGCTGTAGGCCACAATGCAAACACATAAAATCCAAAGAATATTAGACATGGGTAGCATCTAATGGATCATAACCATCTTGAACAGGCCGTGTCAATTGTCAAATTTGTTAAACAAAATTATCTTTAGCTTGCAAACAAGATAAAAATATCAGATAGGTAGCAACTAATGAACTGTCAAAATTTTCATCACATAACAGGATCCTTCGCAACTGCTAGGACTAGAAAGACCTGCAAGTCTTCCCTATGACCAGTGCCGTTAGGATCTGTAAGAGAAACATTAGGATATTCCATTTTCTTATATCTTACTTGTCACTCTCCTTTTTTTTCCTTTTGTTTTTTTTCTCTCTCTTATTTTCCCCTTCAAATCATCTGCTTGCTTTCAGCTTTTTTCTTCCCCTTGCCTACAGATACAGATGAAAGAATACAAAACCTAGAGACAATACGAAAATATAAAAGGAGTTACAGACACTGAAAAGTTGTAGTTTCACCTGAGAGCTTTGTTGCACATCAATCATAGGAGTCTATACGATGCTTCACTTGCTCTTGTCCCTTTTCCACAGTTTTATCCTTCCATGAACGCTTTGAGTTTAAAATAGACAATAAAATCCTTTAGATGTTCTTAACTATAAAGCATATAGAAAAGGCAGCCCGATAAACTGCTATTAAAAGTTAAGAGTGTGGGAATGGCTAGATGAAAATAGCACATCTTTGCTGCCCTAGTGCTCATGCCATAAAGATCCATATCATTGTTGAAATACAACCTCATGTTGCCATAAATGAGTTGGCTTCCAGTATTGATTGAAATCAACTTATTATATAGAACTATTTGCTTGTTGCTTGACAAATAAATGTTTCAATTTTCTGGCTTGTGATGCAGGGTTACAGTTCAAAAGATAAGAAGGGCTCCCTTTTTGATGATTGGGAGCCAGAGTTTGGTGGCTTGGATCAACCTGAGGTTAGTCTACTCGTCTGGAAATGATGGCATATGCAATCCATAACACATTTTGTTGCTACTAACTTCAGATCTGTTTCTTAAATATTGGAAAGATTATGATTTTGCTTTTTCCCCTCTTAATGATCTATGTAGCTTCACATCTCGGTACTTTGATCCACAATTTCAAGTTTCAACACCTTGGCGTTGACTTCAGTTTATTTATCTGTTATCTCATTCTTGAGTTCAGTTTGGAAACTTCTTAAAATAATACAAGTGGCAGGGGCAGGCTGTAGCCTTATTTCTTTCGCCAAATGGTACTTGACTGTTGGTTGTACTCATCCAGGTTATTTTTCAATTAGAGATGAGTAACATGTTTGGCCTAGCTTAAGAGTTTCTCACATTTCTAAATGACTTTTTACTTCCAAATATGATGACTTACTTCTTATAACCAAAGAAATATTTGTTTTGACACTAAGATAGGGCTACTTAAATTTTGATTCTTATGTTCGACTTTGACCAACAAAAAAAGTTTATGCATATTAAAACTTGTTTATTTACGTAAAAGTATTCTGAGCATACTTTTAGACCTGACCAAACACGCACAAAATGTTCTCCTTAAGGCTGTTTCTCGTGAGTGGTTTTGGGGAAAATGGGGAAAGGAAAAGTTCAGGTTCCTGATTGTTGAGAATGTAATGGAATTATTTAGGAAATGAAATGGTTATACATTGTGGTGCAGAAGAATCATGGCAAAAGATAACAAGACTCCATCTGAAATTTTGAATTCTGACCTTGATTGAGCAAAACATTCTAATGCTCCATTTTAGATGAGGGTTTATGAATATATGCCTTTGGGAAGTCCTCTTCAGCTTTTCTCAAAATTTTGTAAATACATCTTTCGTTCCAGCTATGAAGGTTCGCCGCTTAATGTTGGTTTTCTTCAAGAGTATATATTTTGTTTGAAGTGGACTTCAACATCTAGTTGGGGGTAATTGTTAAACAATCTAACATCACTTTTGCTTTCATGCATGCAACTTTATTGTGGTCACTGAACTATACAGAAACAGAATTCAGAACAAAAACATGCTACCTCAGATCAAGATCAGAGCTCAATGCTTAAAGTGATTTGCAATCAACGAGATCGTTTTCGAGCACGCTTGCGGAGATGAAGAGGTTTGTGTGTCATCTGACAAGTTACTGCTTACCATTACCTAACTTCATCTGTACTTATAATTTATAAATCATTCCCTGCCCATCCCAACACACCATGTATCACCTAGAATGTAATTTCACGTAGCTGATTGAGGTGTTGTCCTTTGTTTTATTTGTTTGTTGCTAAACTTCAAAATAATGACAGGAAATAAGACAGCTGAATGAGAAGATTGGTCTGCTGAGCTCTGAACTTGAGAAAACAAAAGCCGATAATGTCAAACTCTATGGGAAAATCCGTTATGTTCAGGATTACAATTCTGAGAAAGTAATATCAAGAGGTTCAAAAAAGGTGCATATTTTCACTCTATTTCATTTATAAATAATGCGTGTCAAATTTTAGTTTAACATTAAAGCCTCGCTGTTTACAGTTTGCAGAGGACTTGGAAAGCGGTTTCAGCTCTGATGTGGAATCCAAGTATAAGAAAATATATGAGGATGATATTAATCCATTTGCAGCATTTTCAAAGAAGGTCCAACATTTCTCACTGATCTTTTACTTGTACATATTGCTGTTTTCCAATTTTATTTTTCTTGATATTTGATATGTTTTGAATTGCATTTTGTTGCCTTTCCTGATATTTGGTTGTTGGATGAGATTTTTGTGGCTTCCAGTTAACCCTTTGAAAATGCAAGTCTAGGATGCTATCATTCTGACTCGCTTGGATTGTTTTCAGAGTAAAAGTCATCATATGTATTTTTATAGTTAAGATTGCTTCCAAATTTGGTGCTTGTATCTGTTTGCAGCAAAAGTCAGATAGTAATTTTTCTTTACAAAATACTTACATCTAGTGCTTATTTGTTTTTTTAGCTTTTTGTTGAGCTTCATTGCATAGTTTTTCCATTCCACCTCAGTTGCTATCCACTAGGTTTATGAACCCTGAACTGAGCAGAACCTTTTCGCCCATCTTCACCCCCCCCCCTTCCTTCTAATGTTTGATTCTTCAACAGGAAAGAGATCAAAGGTACAAGGAACTGGGATTGAGGGATAAAATTACCCTTAGCAGTGGGCGGTTTCTTCTTGGCAACAAGTATGCTTCCAAAAGTCTTCAGACTGATATTATTTGATTGTGCTTACTGAATTCTGGTTGCTTCGTCAAGCAAAGTGGTTCATTTCTTCTTTTCCTGGTTGGATGATTGCTCTTGTCTATTTTGGTTGATACATAAGTCTTGTGCTTTATTCTCCCTGCCAATGAGTTGCATTCTACTCTAAAATTTTACCCACTTCACTTTGCCAATCAAACGCTACAAAGAAGTCATCGTATTGGAAGAAATGAATGCTGAATTTCTAATATATTTCCATAAAGCAGCCTTATTCCTAAAGAGCCCCTGATAATTCCCAACATGTGCATGCCTATTTTAGGATTAGCATCTACGTGGTGTTGATTTTTGAATCAGGGATTTGCAGATGAGATTTCCAAAACTTCCTTCTCTTGCGTATACGCCTCTAATTAAAAAATAACTGCTATTGCAGCATCTTAAATACCATACTGAGTGAAACACACTTCTTAATTACTATACCAGTCGCTCTATGGAGCCAGAATCATGATATGGCTAAACTGATTCTGAGACGGCAACTTTTTGTTGGTTTTTTGGAGAGGGGAGGGGGGAATGTCTCTTTTGTATTGGGCCACGTCATTTTCTGGTTCCATCCATAGAATTTTCGATTACTGTACTGCATGAAACGGAAACTGTCATGTTAATTTGTACTTTGGTTGATTCTCACAGGTACGCCAGAACCTTTGCTTTCTTCTATACCATTGGATTGCACATTTTAGTGTTCACCTGCCTCTATAGGATGTCAGCTCTTAGCTACCTCAGGTAACTATATATCGAGTTACTGCTTTTTTTGATTCCATTTTCTTTTGTATAGCGATGCTTATAAGCTAATCCGTGTTTTTGAAGCCATGGACCCGAGGAAACCCTTGTTGGAGATAAAATCGTCAATCTTCCACATGCTTAATAGTCGTCTCGTGACTTGTTGAAATCTGACACTTGATTCAAGACCTTTTGTTGTGACTGACGAGTGCGTTTTTATACATTTACCGAGGATCGGGTTGAAACAGTGGTTCTATCATCGGATTGTAAATTGTAAATGAAACAGTTGTTCTATCATCGGATTGTAAAGTGTAAAATTGTTTTTACAATTCAACATATTTTCGTTCTATATACTTGACTTTCTAAACATATTTTTTGGAGAAATTAATGTATGCTCAATTTGTATATATAAAGAAAAACCTATCAGCTTCTTAAAAATTTCATCTGCGCATTCAGATCTAAGTATTCTTTTTTTCACTTGCTTTCTTGTTATATTGCTTATATTACTTCATACATTTTGGTGTTTAAGGGTCTGTTAGGTAACTAATTATAGGTTATGTAACAATTATAATTTGACAGTTGTTACTGATTAGTGATTATCTAAACTAACTTGTTCGACCCCATGGGCTTTTCTGACTCATTATAATTTTGCTGAATTATGATTAATTTTACTTCTACTAAAAATTACAACCATAACTTTCATGAAACTCAAATTTTACCACGTAAATCAGAACACAACATCCAAGTCATTCAAAGAATTTGAATTTATTAAAATTGAGCAGAATAATTTAGAGAACATTTACACCTTGATGACACAACTATTTCACTAATAAAACCTACTTTTTACATCTCTTCAATCCTCTAAACCTCTATACAAAACATGCCGTCATGGGTTCCTTTAAGAACCCTGACTTACTATAGGGAACCAATTTTTTTCCCCTTCTATGTTAGAACAGAAAGAATTAGGAGTGACAGAGATCTGTACAGGTTTCATTACATTCTGGTTAGCTGCTTTACAATTCTATTAGCTTATTCTCCTCTTGGAAGCTGATTTTCACCATGCGTCTGGCCACCTTTGTGTTACGAACCCATGGCATCAAAGAAATTCTCTCCTGAAGCATGCAACAGAACATGCCGTGCCTTCACCTGATATGGCATCAAAGAAATTCTCTCCTGAAGCATGCAACAGAACATGCCGTGCCTTCACCTGATATAAACCGTTTAGAGGAAAATCCTAGCTTAAACATCCTTAGTAATTCATTTAGATAGTCAAATTAGGAGGCTAGCTAGGAATAAGTTTTTCCAACATTCTACAAGTAGCCGAAAGGCATCAGATTGACACCTCCACTCTCTTCACACAACTTTCAGCCTTTGCAAAGCTTCATCGGCTAGTAATGTAGCTCTGTCTCCTTAGATTCCCCAAAATACCAAAAGAATTACCTCAGGATGCTAGTGGGTCACTTGCAGTCTACTGGTCAACATTTTTGCACTGAATGGCCATTGTGCAAGCTTCACGAATTCCTGAGAAAATATTTAAACAATCCTCAGTCTTTCAAACCCTCTTTGTTAGGTTTATTCCCTTTGCATTCTCCATTTCAGCCTCCTTTTGAGCCTTCTTCTTTTCTAGTTCAGCCTGTTTACAGTTCTCTTCATGAGCTTTCTGAAACAACTTCACAAAGTTTAAGAGGGTACTGGTAACTGCATTAATGTACAACAGAATCAGCAAATATCATTGTCAGGATCAGACACAGAGAGAATTTTGATGTTACCTTGCTCAAACGGGCAGCGGGCAGGATCTTCACCAAAATAGAGAGCCAGTGCATCCGCATTACGTCCCTGCCCAACAATGACAACAAAGAAATTGATTAATTACCATCGAAGGATAATCCGAGGGCAACCAGATGATATAACAAATGGGAATGCTGGTGCAAATATACATACCACAACAGAATATAAACTTGTTAAAGAGGCCACCTCTGCCTCAGAAACACCAATGAACTGACCTAGTGTCTGCAAGGAAAAAGACACGTGTTAGAAAATGAACAGAAGGGAGGGGAAACTTTTCAAGGTAAACAACTAAACTAGAAAGAAGTTCCAGTTCAACATCAAAGTACAGTCTGATATGTTCATTCAGGAAAATGGATTTATTACATAATCTGTAGTTAATATCACATATACATTAGAATTAAAATTTTTGCCGGTCATTGAAATACCTTTCTAAAAGTTTCAGATACAGGACCATCGTTTTCAGAAGCAGCTAATTCCTGCTTTACCTTTTCTAATCCCTTCATAATAGCCTGCATTTCTTCTGCTAAAGATTTCAATTGTATCTGCAGAGCAACTCTTCACTGTAAAATAGCAATTACAGTACCTAAAGATCATCATATCATCAATACCGAGATAGATAACAACCTTTGACGCAGTTTCCAGGTTAACAAGATCTTGATGGAAGTTCAAAAGAGCCGGTGACTTAGATGCAAGAACCTGATGAAAAAGAGAGTGACTCAGACACATATGTAGACACACTCCAGTAAGTAGTAAGTAAAGAATGAAGAGACTTTATTCCGCTACTCATTAACTATATGGAGGTAAATGGACGCAAACAAAATTTTCTATTTGAAATTAATTGCGATAAAAGGAAAATATGCTGAACTTTTTAATCGTCCGATCAGTACTTTTAACGTGTCTTTTATCAGTCCATTGTTTTTTTCTTTTTCTTTCCCCGGATGTTCTGTTGGAGGTGTGGGTGTGAAGGGGGGGGGGTGTGACTAGATCACCATTATTTTCACATGCCCCAGTCCCAACATGCTTGTACCACAATTCTTACCAACAGTAGCCATAGTTTTTAGACCTGACCCGGTCATTGACCAGGACAATGCTCTGGGCCACCGAGTCACTGGTTTAACGGGTGGAATATTGTCAATTAATAAATCCAAATATAAAATATTTTTATAGTAGTTTAAAAAGCAAAAAAACCCATTTAGTTTATTGGTTTAAATAATGTTTACCAAGTAAGAGGTCAGCGAGTTCAAATATTTGGGACAAATTTTCAGAAAATTTTTGACAAAACGGAAAACCCAGTGGGTTGGACATGGGCCAATGTACGGGGTCTTCCAAAACCTGCAGGTTTGACCGGGCCATATGCTCCCTCGTTCAAAGCAAACCCAGCCAGCCCACCATCTGGCTCACCAGTTTTCGAGATCGGCTGGGTTTTAGAACGATGAAGTTCCTAAATTTCTATGAGTTTATGTTCCCTAGTAAGTGGTAAATCTGAGTAAATGTAAATTTATGCATGCCCCAAAAAGTCCCCATTACTGGATGTCATTACAGAAGCGAGAGTTTCCAGCTCATGCCTAACTCGTCAAAGATAGATTAGCATCATAAAATTATTTAGTGCTCGTTTGAATTTTAAGATAACTCTTTAAATGGGTTTAGTTATTCGTTATTGATAGGAAGACGTAAAACAAATCCAGCACTGTGAAATGCACTTGTCTGTCAAGTGTATAACTAAGGAATGCCAAAAGTAAAAACCCAAATTTCTAATTTACCCACTAATAAGCATTCCAACATCATCAGGGCTCAACAAAATGTATTAGCATATCATCTTGTATCTCGGGCACTTCCTATGTGCAATTTATATGTTACATTAACAAACTAGAAGATCATGCCAGGACTAACCCATAATTGGAAACCCGGTTCCCACAAAATAGGAGAAGAATTGTTAAGCCATTTCAAAATTGTGTTAGCATCTCAAATTTATCATCTAAATGAATTTCTCTTTTATAGCATATTTATTTACGCCATTTCACCTTAAATATTTAAAATAAGATGAGATAAGTGTTAAAAAACATGTTTGACAAGTCAAGAAATTTTTTATTGGAGATCGGAAGAGCCCCAAAGTTTAGAATCAACGGTAGAGGTCTTGAAGAGATAATTTATGACAAAATCAGTAAATAGTGAAGATGACATTAGCCGCACCAGAGACGCATGAGTGACTAACCACTAAAAAGAAATCAAATGGAATAGGTGACGGTCTTATACCTTGCAGAGATAGTGCATGAGTGTCGTCTTGCCGTTGGAAGCACGCGTATCAGTGAGTTTTAAAAGACTGTCCAACTTGAACCCAATAGCAGAACCTGGAGTTGGAATAAGTTCTCAAATCTGAATGCATTTAGAACTTAAAATTGCTTCATTGACAAAATTGGACTACAAGTTTAGTTCAGATAAGAAATATCTATTTCAAGTGTAATTTGCCTAATATATTATGCTGTAACGTTGACAAACATGTTTCGTGTCGGAAAAAGTAGTTTCAGAGGAAGCATGCCATAGTCAGTGATCACTGCAAGCTGAATTTTCATATCAGAGAAATTTCTTAGAGATATTTCTACTAAAGCTTGAAGATGTCATGGAAAAAGGAAAAGGTTAGAATTTCATATAAATCTGGAGATACTAGGCTGTCATCTCATAGGGATGTGAATCCACCCTGCAAACTTCCATTCACTTATTATTATTTACCTACACAGATGAATAAGCTTTCTTGCAAACAATCAAAACCATTCACCATAGACTTTACTGATGTCGCCAAATCCAAAATTGAAATGCAGGAAGGATTAGGTATTTCCATTTAATTATATATTTTGTTATTCCTACTGTTGTCATCATTTATGCACCACTAAAGTTCCAACAGAAAGAGCTGCTTGTCAACCTTAGTCATCACTAGATTAGATTAGCGCTTTTCAGAGTGTCGCAGTCCAACACAGCACATAAAAGCAAGCTGGAGGCTTGATTTACTATGTTGCATTTTAAATTTTTTTTCCCTTCTCACAATGACACTTTTTAAGTCATAATAAAGGACCATTTTGTATTCTTAGAATTTTGGGACTTAAATTGGAATCTCAATGACAGTTTCTGAATTAGGTCGATAAGCCACCATAGGCATTAGTTTGTGATGACCATATTCCCCTCTTTCCCCCTAAGCTCAATAGAATATTGGATTTCTTCTCAATCAGACCTTGCATTTTTTGGAACTCCTGGGCCATATTCAAAGAACATAGACAATTGGGAATTATCTCACGGGGTTTTATTCACTAGTTGTGACTCAACATAATATCTCACGGGGTTTTATTCACTAGTTGTGACTCAACATAACAGTAGATTTAGTTCATGATTATCACCTTGACTCAATCAATCAAGTTGTTGCAATGTGCAAAGGTCCAATCATCTTCTTGTTCTTTTATAAGAGAAATGCGAACATCAAAGCTATCCATTGGGCTGGAGTTCCAATAGAAAGTGATTCGCAGCCATTACATGGTGAATCACCCATTGAGCAAGATTCAGACAAGAATCTTCTACACTGAGAAGAACGAGCAGTCCAACACAACACGTAAAAGCGTGTGCAGGACTTGATTCTCTTGTTATTGTATTGTTTCTAATAATGATTACACGCTGTTGAGTTTAATTTTTATTATGTTGGAATTAAGGACTCAAGGTGTAATTTCAGTTAGACTTCATCAATTATGTTTATACAAAGTCTAAAAAGTGTAAGGCGTGGAAAAACGTCGAGGTTGAGCACTGAGCCTAGTGTGCCTAAGAGCACTAATGCGTAATAAAAGCGCAATCAATGCGTGATAAAGTACAAGTCGTGGCGAAGCGTGTCACCTAAGCGGGCTTTTTAGAACACTGGGTTTATATAAGCCGTGGCAGGAATCACTGCTATGACTGCATTTTGCAGTCATCTTGTTCTTCATTAAATTTATAAATGATTAAGTTCATTTTTTTCCAGTTTATTGATTGTTCAGTATTATTCAGAATTAACTGTTTTGTTGAGCCAGCTTTTATTGTTACTTCACACTCCAAATGGGAGTTCCTAATATCAAACAAGTATTTTAGAATCAAGGAAATAAGAAGAAATTCAAACATAACATTTTTCGGGATATAGGAGAAATCTCATTACCTTGTTTGTGGACAAACAGACGTGGGCTTGGAAGCGTGGAGTTAGTACATTCATATCCCTCAGTTTTATCTAACTTAATATTTGACCTAGATAATAGTATGCTGACAGATATTAATAAATTCTAAAACTTTTCATCTTGGAAAGTGTTGACACGTGCTTCTTCAACTTGAAAGAAGCTTTGCTTGACATTCCTTAAAAGATTCTATTAAAAAGAGAGAGGGGGGGGACTCTAGCACGCAATACACATATCCCTTGGCCCGTAGATCCTGAAACAATGCTAGAAATCTAACCAGGATGCACATGTAGGTTGGCCGTCTGAAGTTGGTGTTTCAATATTCCCCACTTCTATTTAAAGGGATTTGAATTTTGATTCCAGCATTAACCAAGAAATTAGTTTACAAGAATTTAGCAGAAACAATCGACGTGCTAGATTTTATACAATTTACAAAATATCATCAACTAGTATTTACCATAGTAAAGTTCCATTTCCACCACACTTTAGCATATCACCAATTTAGTTAATGAAAAACGTTTTCTACGCATGCTAGTTTGACTAACTTCTTTGTACCACCTAAACTCCCTTGATATATCTAGTGAAGTTAAGAACATAATTCTAAGAAGCTAAAATTGAATAGCAGATGCAATATCCAAGTGATAATCCCTCTTTTTGGCATTGTCCGAACAGATGTAATGTAAAATGAAACTTCTGCTTAGTACTTACCCCGAGCAGTTCCCTGATTCAATATGTTTCCCAGAAGTAAAATTTTCTTCATGATTTCTTTCAACTTGAGGGATTTCCGAACCTAATGTTGAAGGGTAAAATAAATCATTCCCAGAAATAGTCAAGAAAACTGCAAAGAAAAATACATTAGCTTTGCAATGTACCTCTTCACAAGCAGAGTTTACAGTGTTCAAGCTTCTTTTGAAATCAGAAACCTGAGATAATGGCCAATCAGAGACCTGTGGGAACAGATTACTTTCATATTCATACAAGTCTAACAACCTGTGAGTTGAATTGAATCTTGAACAAGAAGACCCTCAATTTAGACTCCATGCGAGGCACCTTCATCAGCTCCAGGAAGAACTGAAAAGACGTAAGTAGAATAACATTTAACCACTTAAGCACTAAAAAGATTGAAAAAAGAAAAAGACAAATGAATGTTAACTTTAAAAAAAAAAAAAAAAAAAAAAAGGGGAAAGGAAAACTTGGAAGTAATATATTTTAACATAAATGAAGGGCAATAGCAAAATCCCCCCTATTTTGCTATAAAAAAAATCCTCTTAACTGCCGAAAAAGTTTTAAGGAAATTTCTAGCAAACAGAAACTGCTTCTCTATGAATGCAAAGGTATATGATTCCAAGAAATATAGCTAAATAGTTGCAAAAATATGCGGGTTTTGCTTCTTCCGGGCACAAGAATGGAACATAACACATGAATAAATCCTAAGATTAGGAACTGAATACATACGGAATAAGGATGTTAATGCAGTAGAAGCTACCGAATATTAAAGCAATTTTTTTTTTTTACCTCAGTATATTAAAAAAAATGGCAAATAACCGGCTAGAGTCCAAACATCTTTTCAGGAAAGGGAGAAAGTAAAGCTTCATATATCCGTGTTAAGCATGACCCTTGATAGTGCAATAGGAATCTGATATCCTATCTAGATTGACAGCCACATCTCAAATTTAAAATACATCAAAATTATCAATGCTTGGTGAAGAATGATTAACTTCAATAAGCAAATTCATTGGCATTAAAATATCCCACATGCACAATTATCACCAAACAAATAGCATCAGTTGTAATCCAGTTCACAGACCTGTTCACACTTCCCCAAGTTCTCCCTATCACCTGTGTATCCCTATACAAGTCACAGTAATAAAATCAATGAGAAAAGACCTTTCTGCTTGGATAAATAATAAACAGCAAAATATTTGAGCAAATGAAGCTTCACCTTTAGAAGTTCCATTTCTTCTTTTGTTGGGCAAAATTTAATGAGATTTTCTACTTGGTCAGCATCTAATACTGATTGATCCATTGCAAGTGCTGCAGCCTATCAACAACTATTGTCAAATGCTGTCATTTGAAAATAAAGGGAAAAAACAAGCAATAAGATAAAATGCTAAACAAAGAACTTGCATGAACTACCAAGTCCACCTACAGTATAATTGGTAAACATATAATCCTTCACTGAAGAGTAGAAAGGGATTTAATGCTGCAGCAGATAAGAGGCATATGAAATACAGCCTGGTCCAATAAAACCATCTAAAGAACACGGTTTAGAAGATCTGATTTTATTCTTTACATTTTGCCTCTATTTTAGGAATACAATTAGCCTGTTTCGTTGTTTTAGTAGCATAGACAACTCTCACATTGTACACATCATGGCACCTTGTTTTAGTGCACCTATATATATGTATGTATATATATATATATATAGATGATTAAGATTAATATGGTTTCAGTTCTGAAAACCTTCATATACAGAATTGATGGTTAAAATATCATTAGTATGGAAGATCCATTGCTCACTCTCATGTTCCTTGGGAAAAAAGAAAAACAGGTGCACAGCACTTCCTGAAGTGTGATGTCATCTTTCTTTGGCAAATAAATTTTTCAGCCTTGTTTACTGATCCATCACTTGCGACAACTATTCATATTATTTGTCACACGCACAACTCACTTTTTTGCTCTCTTGGTATTATCTAACCCCAAAACTTTCTTTGCTGATCAACTTTTGCTTGTTTAAAGTGATCATTGATTATTACTAGAAATGCTACTCTCTTACTTGCTGCAGTTAGGTTCCCAAAATAAATTCTTTCGGGCTGTATGTCAAGCTTAAAAAACAAACAAATGAAAAATATATAGAAAAGAATTTCAGCATCAACAGGAAGTTTAGAGGGAAAAAAATCACGACGACGAGGAGGCAAATATTCATGTCAAATAAGTAGGAAAAAGTAATTCTGAAACTTGGAAGCATATCAAAGATCACTAGAAAGAAGAAGAATCTCCATTAAATCACATTGGCAGATCAACGAAGTAAAATCTCGGCTAGCAGATATGCACCTGTCTCTTACCATCATGTCAGGAAGTGGCATTTTCACCTTTGTGAGCATAATTTCAGTGTTGTTAGCCCTCCTTAGGTCAATCTACATAGAAAGTATTAGTGTTATACAATGGAAACAACAAGAACAACACATAATAATGATGATGATGATGATGATAATAATAATAATAATAATAATAATAATAATAATAATAGTGCAAGCAAAGTTCAAAGCCCGACCAACTGGGATGTGGGGGGAGGAAGACAGAGAGAAAAACAAATTAGATTCACATGAACATGCTGATTGCTGACTTGAAAAATAAAACCCTATCTTGTGAAATTAAACAACAAACAGGAGCTGAAGACTACAAAAGCTTATGTACCATCAGACAGTTTTATCACAAAGGTCGCAGAAGAATTGCAAAACAAGCAAAGGTCAGATTTCTACCAATAGAAAAATTCTTAATACATCCAAGACAATCTACACTCCTCTTTCTATCTCTGCGATATTAATAACATCAACAACTTAATTCATACACGCAGCTTTTGTCTTTCTCACCGTGAAGAACCACTGACAAGCAGTATTACAGTATTAGCATACAAAAGAACAAATAAGAGGGGGGGGAGTAAGGTTCTATCATCTTCATCATTCAACTGTATCTCACACCCACAGAGAGAAAAGAAAAAGAAGGCAACATCATTCTATATCATATATAAGCAGAAATACTATTTTTCACTGCATGATCCATCTATGAGTCTGTTCACTAGTAGTTGTTGGAAAATAGATTCTTGAGAATTTACAAGAAATCAAAACTTTCAGGAATTCTGGTTGTTCAATTACTTAGCTGCTTTCTCACTCAATGATATCAACTTTAACGCATGATATACAATTGATGGTGATCCTAAGCCAAGTGAGCTATGATGTATTTTATATGATCAATTATTAATATAAAAAACTCAACAAAGTGCAGGATGGTACATGCATTTTTGGTGATTATGAAGATTTTGTAAATTCCTACCCACAAGCATTTTCTATGATTACTAAGGTTTTACAAGTTGGATAGATACAATTTCTTCATTATTCAGATTTTGTGAATGCCTATCAATGTTGACCTCAAATACGCAATAGCATATATTAGTGAAAAATGTTCCTGGACCAAGATCTGGATTTTATTTTATATTACCAGATGAACTCTATCAGGTTTCGATCCAAGAGATTTCCGACGCCCTCCAGATTTCCCTTCAGCACTATTGGATTTGGGGACTGTGGCAGAGAAAAGATTCTCAAGTTCGGACACATCAAATTCTGGTGCACTGAAATTAAAGAGAAAGAAATCAGGACTTAATGGGGATCAAGAAGAGACACAACTTAAAATTCAATGTTGAAGTATATGCACCGCACATAGATGAACCTTGCATTCCTTTTTTCCAAAATACGTATGTACATGAGCAAGAAATGACAGAATAATTACTCAAAGGGGCAGTGTCAACAAATTGATTGATTACTATAGGAATTAAACAAATTTAAAGAAGACAACAAGTCCAGTAACTCTGAACAAGAAAATTGAATGGGTAGAGAAAGGGAAATACATTTGAGGCTCCCCATATCTCTGCAATTCTTCCCACAAGCTTCCTTGTAAAGCCCTAGTCACTTTGCTCCAGTGCAGTGGCTTTAATGTAGATCTTCGTGGTGCTATTATGGGACCACGTGAAAGCCCACATCCTCTCCCAGCAGGCAGCCCTCTTCCATCTGCCACAGGTCCTTTTGCACCTAACAGAGGGGGTGGGGGAAGTGCACAACCTGGAGGTCCTAGAGGAGCAGGAGAACCTGTTACACAACCTCCAAGCGAGGGTGGAGGGGGTGCGACTCCTGGAGGGGCAGAAGGACCTAGTAGACGAACTCTAGGAGGAGAAGGAGGAGGAGGTGGTGGAGGGGGTGCTTCCATTCATGGGCTGAGGAGCAGGCGGTATGATGGGAGGTGATAGTGGTGCCACAGCTCCATGCATTAGTGGAGATGGATGGGCTGCTCCGCGTACTTGAGGAGGTGGAGGAGGTGGAAGTGGAGGTGATGCACCGTGAAATGGAGGTGGGGGAGGAGGTGCAGATGATGCACCACGCAATGGAGGTGGTGGAGGAGGTGGAGGGGCTGTTCTGTGCTTTGGAGGTGGTGGTGGAGGTGGAGGGGCTGTCCTGTGCCTTGGAGGTGGCGGTGGAGATGGAGGTGGAGGTGGAGGCGGAGGCGCTGGTTTGTGTATTGGATTTGGAGGCGGGGGAGGAGCTGGAGGTGACGCTACATGTGACGGAGGTGGAGGGGGTGGCGTTGGAATTTTAATATGTTGAGCAGGTAGGGATGGAGAAGCAATTCTAACAGTTGATCTTTCAAAAGTGGATGCCTGCATAACCGCTGGAGGTTGGGGAGGAGAAGTTGGCGAGTTTAGTACCGCAATAGGTGCACCCAAAGAAGTACCAATAGACCAAAGGGGTGATGGAGGTGGTGGCGGTGGCAGCGGCAGCGGCGGCAGCAATGCTCTGCTAGTATTCTGCACATTAGAAGAGAAAGAATAAGGCGGCGAAGGGTGGGGATGGGCATAAGTTCCCCCTAGATTTGCTCCTAAGCCTGCATCCACAGTAGGTGGTGACGGTGGAGGTGGTAATTTTGTAAAATCATCACTTTGCGAAGATAACAAAGACAATGGGAATGGAAGTGAGCGTGAAGGAGTGGTTGTAGATGGCAAAGAAGAAGCAGATGTAATAGCTGTAGATGATTGGCGGAGAAGGGGCGGAGGAGGCGAAGCGAAAATTGTATGATTAGGTGACAAGTGACGAGAAAGAGGTGGGGGTAGAGGAGGTGGTTGAGGTGGAGGAGGAGGTGGAGGGTACCCGCTATGTTCTTCTGTCTGTATAATAGCAATAGGCAGTGTAGAATGTAGCCAAGAGCTAGGCAATGAAGGAGGCAGAGCAGGATTTAGTTCCAGAGCATTACATTCCACTTTCAGTGGTGAAGCCAAAACTGGGAGAGATGGCTCTTGAGCTGGTGTGAAATCTAATGACGATGAGCAGGGCAAATGTTTCCCACAGTCTGATGCATATGTTTTGTCAGCTTTAACTGTAGTTTCTGAAGGAGCAGTAACAGATTTGGATTTCCCCCCAGGTGCAGAGTCCTTGCCAAGAGCTAGTGCAGCTGGACCGCTATTATTTCTTGTTGCCGGATAATAAACATGCATTGAATTAGTGTAAGAACCTTTATTTGAAGGAATCCACCTAGATACTGCATTTGGCTTTGCCTGTCTCAAAAGAGGGCCCTGCAGTTCTTGCTGTTTCACTTTCTTATTGATACTGACTGCATCTACAGCAGATTGTGAACTGGAAATTGGTTGTTGCTTTTGGATTATCTGCTTATTCTGATCATCTTCCACCTTCTGCTCTGAATCTTGCTTTTCTGTCTTCTTGATTGAAAAAGGAACTTCTTGAATTTGTTTATACTCTTCTTCTTCAGATTTACCATGTCTACTTGCTTTTACACCTCCAGTTTCTGAATCACTTGCCACTACAGAGATAACTACCCTAGAATTTAACGGAATGTTCCCATTGGCTTTAGATATATTTTTATTTGCATCCATCTTTACATTATTTTTGTAGCTTCCCTCATCTGATGCACAATCCTCAAATGTCTGATAATCCAAGTCCTCTTTCGAGACTATTTCATCAGACTCTTCATATTCCTGAGCACTAGCTTGAATTACAGGAGTATCAGAGTCTGCCTTCCCAACCCGCCCATCAGCCACACTACTAAAGATCTCTTCTGCCTCAAAAAATTCCTCTGGTGAAGCGGTTTCTGCTTCATTCCCATCTTCACTTACTATTTCCGTGGTGATAATTGATGGCACAGAATTTTTGTCTGAAAAAAGAGATCTGACACAAATAAAAGCATGTTTTCAACTCCTAAAGCTTTGCAAAAAGGGAAGCATAATTAGCAATACACCTTACCTCCGCTCTGAATTCCTTTGAAAATTGGCCCTTAGCATTCCACATGATATCAATTTCACCACGAGTCAGTACTAAAACGTTTGACTGGATGAATGACGTGTGAAACATAATTCTAAAAATCATTTCCTCCCTCACTAGGTCATCATCCAAATGGATGCACTCAAGAATGACGTCTCCTCGAACACGGCAATGAATATCTAGTTTCACTAGTTCACACTCTTCCTGCAGTCGGAAAGTCCAGAAAGTACTTCAGAGTTTCAGAGTTCGGTTGATAAATTCACTTTAGACTGAATTATAGATTTAAGGCATTACCTGTCGACAGAAACGGATATTCTTCTTCATTTCAGAAGTTGAAAACAAAAGCTTTGAATTTCTACTGGATGTTTCGGACAACGGATCCTGACCATAGACACGAACAACTGGTCGGCATCCTCTTCCACCATCATATACAGGAAGAATTCTAAGTCTTATACAGTCTAAAGCCAGAGTTGTATCTGATGGAAGCCAATCTGATCCAAAATTTCTTCTAGAAATGTACTGAAGATATCTGAGCTGAGATGGCTGTGGATTCAAGGGAGACAGAAGATGAAGAAGATCCCTAGGAGCTTGCCTGTATACCATTTCCAGAGTCTTCTGCTCACCTATGTACTGTTTTCTGTACAGAAGAAGGCCAGCAAGCATGAAGGCCAGGACAGGCCATCCTCCCCTTTCACAGTGCATCAACAACACATTCTGTTGGCCCTCGAGTGACAACCAGCTCTCACTCGATCGCAGGAAGTGCTGAATCATCTCCAATTGTAACAGCGGACTACCCTCATATTTCTGAGGGTAATCCATAACCGTCATATCATATTGAGATAA